>JBAGKO010205724.1:0-13608 GCA_037177275.1 Acacia concinna
GGGTACACAATATGCATTTCCGAACAAAAGAGGGATATGCAATATATGAATTAATGAACAATATATATTAATCCCAATGATTTGTTTTGTCTTCAAAGATTTTAAATCCAACTTTGGCATTAGTGAAAAAAACATACTAGAGATCAATGTAATATTGAAAGAGAAGCTTACCCAAAACAAGCAGTAGAGACCATCTTCACCAAATCTTCATCTTTAACACCATGGAAGGTGTGGAAACTGACAAGAAAAACCCACGGCACCACCGCAATGATAACCATGGTGTTGAAGGAAAAATGGGAAGGCTGAAGACCCACGGACACCCATAGAGTGAGAAGGTGAAAACCCATAGACACCCATGGAGTGGGAAGGTGGAGACCCGTGAAGTTGGTGTCGCGAAGCTCAGAGTTGCTGCCGTGAAGCTCAGAGTTGCTGAAGCTTGGAGTTGCAGCCGTGAAGCTCAAAGTTGCAGTAGCGAAGAGTGGAATTTGGGAAAGAAACACGAGGGCACTGCTTAAAGTTTCAGCCATGAAGAGAAGAGTGGAATTTGGGAAAGGAGAACATGCGAAGAGTGGAAGAAAGAAACACAAGGGTGCTCTGTTATGTGAGGAATATCTACTTCCCCAATCAGATATTGGGGATGCAAATAGACGCAGAATATCTACGTCCCCAATATGTGATTGGGGAAGTAGATATTGCATGCACGACCAAATCTACTTCCCTAATCACATATTGGGGACGTGGATTTAAGGACGACTTCAAAATAATTATGAAAATGCCACTGTCTTTCTAGTTGACATCCCTAATTAATAAAATGGATGTTGTATGGGGACGCAATTGCTACTTTCTGTAGTAGTGATGTCATCTATGTGCTATGTCAACCATGATGTAAATTGTTTATTATGTTCTTTGACATACCAACTAGGTGCTTTGTTGGGGTTTTCCTTCATAAGCCCATCTTTATGAATATGTACGTACTCATCAATCTCTTTCAATATGTACTATTCAACAATGTTGAGACAACAAAATGTTGAAGTCGCTTGCATATTTCAAGTAATCAATACAAAACTTAGCCACCTGTTCACAAATGTACTATTGAACAATGCAACCCTCTGGCTGACTCTAGCTTTTAACATATCCTTTTATGTCCTTCATCTTGCGTTTAAATCGGTACATCCATCTCATGTATATAGGGCTACACAATTGTACCTCCCTGACAAAATGAACATTAGGTGAACCATTATGTCAAAGAAAGTTAGATGGAATAATATCTCTAGCTCACATAATGTCATCACGATCTGGGTTTGTAGCCTTGACAGCTTCTTAGGGTTAATCACCCTACTATACAGAGACATAAAGAAGAAACATAGTTTCTTGATCGAGTATCCCTTTGAAACTTTCAATCAAGAAAGAAACTCACAAAAGCTCATTTTCTCTCTCTTAGATAGTGTAAAAGACACTAGGCGTAGGAATGTACGAGATCCCCTCTCCTCTTGTGTCAATTTCTCCCTCATTCCAATCTCAACCATGCCTAGTCTTACATTTATGCAATCCTTCGTCTTCTCAGGAATATGGAATAATGTTCCAAAGAGACTCTCAAACATTTTTTTCTCAATGTACATGACATCAAGGAAATGTCTAACATTTAGGGAACTCCAATATGGCATATCAAAGAAAATAGGAATTTTCTTCTACCCACATATTCCAACATGTCTTCTGAATGGCTTACCAAATTTACATTGTACATTTTCTATTCTTGGAAGAACACCCTAACTAATTAGAGGTATAGGTGCCATCCTCTCTTCTCCTTCCACATTGAAGTATTTTCTTATACATCGATATGAATGACCCTTTTTGCAACCACCTTCAATGTCCTATATATGAATTCTTCATTCCATGCTTTAGCCTAATCGACTTTATACTCTCTTCAGAAATCGAGCATCCAAGTTGGCCTTTAATATTGTAACTTGACAAATTCCTATATTCTAGAAATTATTGATTATCCCAAACAACATGGCCTTCAAATTGAATGATACTTTCTCGTTAGCATCATATACAACCTCCCATTTGTTCCACATCTCCTTCAAATTTTCAATTAGTGGTGCTAGGTATATATCTATGTTATTGCTAGATTGACTCGGCCTGAGATTAGAATAGACAATATCATGTAATTTTGCTTCATCACGGGCCATAGAGGTAGGTTATAGAAAAACAACATCACAGGACATGTATTGTGGGTACTGCTCTGCATCACAAATGAGTTCATCCCATCAGTGGCTAATGTTAGGCAGAGGTTTCTTAGTTCTTTACCAAATTTGGGATGCTGAAGGTTAAACCTCTTTCATTCTATAGAGTCGACAGGATGCTGAAGCATGTTGTCTTCAATCCTTTTATTTGCATGCCAACACAAATTTTTTGCATCAATTGCTTTGCTATACAGGCGTCTAAATCTAGGTATAATTGGAAAATCCATAACACCTTCATTGGATTCTTTCCATTTGTTTGGTAGCATGATATTGAGCATAAGGGACACTAATTAACATTCATATTATGTACATAATAGAATACAATCATTGAGGCAATCATATATCTTCTCACAACTCAAGACAATGATGTGCATCACTTGTTTTGCATCATAAGTCTTTATTGGCATGTCATTTCCGAGCGGGAGCATTCTTCTCAAAAGCGCAAGCAGCTTCATGAAACTCGATCACTCAACCCATATTTTACTTTCTAGTTGTACAAGTTCAACACTATAAATAACAATGTAAACTCAGTATAATTCTCATATAAAGGCTTCTTTATATCGCTCTTGATCCTCTCAAACTTTATCAAGTTCTTACTAAACGTCCCTTAAATTGCATAAGCCAAATCTTGAGACGACTGACATCATCTAAGTGGTTAGTTGAGTCACACCTTTCCAAGTTAGATGCCTCGTCACACCTTTTCAAGATTGGTGTGTCACACCTACTTTCCAAGTTTGATCGACTATCATTGCATTCCACGTCTACTTCACCATGTTTTGTCTAACATATATAACTCTGAACAAATCTATTAGCCACTAAGTGCTCCTCACAAGTGTGTGGATGAACAAACCCCACAATGACACACTTCAATAATCAATATCTTGTCTGGATTACGTAGCTAACCATATGAATTCCCCAACCCAATCCCAGTACTACTTCAATAAATGATTCACATACATCCATTCCTTATTCTCCATTATCTAGAGCATATACAAAACAAACAACAAACACACTTAAAATTACTTATAAATTATTGAATGACTACTTTGGTATCAAGTAAAAAGGACTTAAAATATACCAAGACAACAATAGTTACATACTTCATCAATACTAGAAACTAACAACTTTAATGCAACAAACTCTTAAAATCATCCATACAAAAATACAATATTTACATTCTCTTTATATCCCCACTTCATCACCAACACAAATAAACAAACTTTAATATAACTATACAACAAATTAACATTTGAATATCCACAAAACAACATCCTTCACACTCAAACAGAAGACCACGACCAGAAAGAAGTCTGTAGTACAATGGTCAGCCAAGTAAAACTAAACAAACTAGCAATTTTATCCTCTTTCAGGAGGAACACGGTATACAAAAAATCAAACCTTTTCTAAGAGAGGAGATTAGAATAGCACTAACAAGACCTACGTAAGACATCACTACTACAAAATAAAACTAATTTTGTGGCTCTCATTTTTGCAGATATGTGGCACTTAAAAAACGCCATAAGCTTTGGCACCACAATAAAAAGAAAATGTTTTTTTAAAAAAGACATATTGTGGCACTCTCTTGAGAAAGCGCCACAGGAAGTGCCGACACTTCTTGTGGCGCTTGTTCAAGAGAGTGCCACAATAGGTCTTTTTTAAAAAAGAAAAAATTGACTTATCGTGACACTCTCTTAAAAAAGCGCTGTAGGACTTATTCAAGGGAGTGTCACAATAGGTCTTTTTTTTAAAACCTTTTGTGGTGCTCCCTTAAAAAAGCGCCACATGAAGTTTTTTTTTTTAAAAAAAAAAACAATATTTTCTTTTATTTTTTCCTTTAGAACCCTATATAATTTTTATCCACAACACTTTAAACGTAAATTTTTATATCAACATGTACAACAAAAAAATAAATAAACTAAATTATAAGCATTAAAAATAAATTAGAAATCATCACAAGAAAAAAATAAAATACAAATGGTAAAATAAATAACTTTTTTTACCTATGCAATTCAATGTCAATCATTACAAGAGCTAAAATTTATAACTACTACATGCTTTCACATACAACCTATATATGATAACATTTAAATTATCTCAATTATTTTTAGCATACAAAAATTAGAATAAGCTAAAAATTTAAAAAACTTACAGTGTATGTAGGAAGTTTAACAAGAGTGAGATGAAACTTTAAGCACAATATCTGGGGAGAAAAAGTTTGTAAAGAAAAATAAAAAGATAAGGTTGCATATAACTTTAAAATTAGAAAAAGAGGAAAAAAAGAGTATGTACTTATGATATCTTTAAGATAGAGATGAGTGGAGGTAATGAGCCTAAAGAAAGTGAAAGTGAGGGAACAAATGAGTGTTTACCGAATGAAATAGAGAAGGAAGAGGAAATGGAAGTAGGAGTTGGAGTGGATATATAAATGGAGAAGGAGAGGGGAGTGGAGTGGGAACCAAGATTCTAGGGAAAAGGAAGAAAAAATTTAAGAGACACGAGATGCTCAAAAATAGGGAGAACAAAATGAGCTATTGTAAAAATGGGAACATAAATAAATTAGGGTTTGCGCAGAAAAATAAAATTTAAAAAGAACTTCCTATGTGCTTATTTGAAAAAGTGCCACAAAAAGTGAGAAGAAAAATAATTTTTTTAAAAAAATTGACCTATCGTGGCGTTCCTTTGAACAAGTGCCATAGGAAGTAGAGGACTCATGCGGCACTTATTCAAAGGAGCACCATGATTAGAGCTGGAAATTAGGGCTGGCCCTACCCTTCAAGGGCCAATGCCTTAACAAGGTTGGCCCATGAAAGCCTGAATTAAGAAAACACCTGTTTTTTAAAGCCCAGCTTGAGAGCGATAGGGCCAGGGCCAGCTCTACAAGGTTGGATGCATTTTAAACAATTTTTTAACAATTTTTAAAGAAGCAAAATTAGTAAATTACACAATTAAAATCCTAATTTAACACAAATTATATCAATATAAAGTCTGAATTTTACGCAGTATGCAAATATGCAACAAACAAACGACATAATTTAAGATACACCATTGTCACTTGTCAATGAAGTCTAAATTTTAAATAGTATGCAAGTATACAGTGTGAATGCATGATGTGTGTCTGGCTTCTTGTGTCCTTCGTGTCTAATGTGTGAGTGTGTGATCGTGTATGCCTGTGTGGTCAGTGGGGTGTGTATGTTCATTGAATAATGGCCTAATGGGTTGGAGTTTTGACCCAAAATAAATTATACAGTATGCTATGCACAATATAAAGAAATTAAAAAGGCCGGCCTGTGGGCAAGGCTGGCCCTTTGATTCCAATTTTAGCCTTCAAAATACAAGTCCAACCCTCAACTTAAAAGTGCTGGCCCGACAGGCTCAGCTTGTTTTCCCAATTCTAGCCACGATAGGTCAATTCTTTCTTTTTTAAAAAAAAAAAATTAACCTATTGTGCTACTCGCTTGAACAAACACCACAAGAGTCCCCCTACTTCTTGTGGCGCTTGTTCAAGAGAGCGCCATTGATAGGTTAATTGTTTTTTTTAAAAAAAATGACCTATCATGGCACTCGCTTAAACAAGTGCCACAAGAGTCCCCCACTTCTTGCTAGTGCCACAATATGTCCTTTTTTTTTTTAAAAAAAAAAAAAGAATTGACCTTGTGTGGCACTCGCTTGAACAAGCGTCATAGGAGTGCCCCACTTCCTATGGCACTTGTTCAAACGAGTGCCACAATAGGTCAATTCTTTTTTTATATAAAAAACCAGGAATTGACCTATCATGGCTCTCCCTTGAACAAGCGCCACAAAAGGTGCACCACTTAAGTCTTTTTGTGTAGTAGTGAATGCACTGCCCACTATACTGCAAGACCTAACCACGACCCATACAAGCAACGAAGGAGGATGTACGACAGGAAGAAAAGAATAAATCCATGACAGAGGAGTGGAAAAGGTACGTGAAGGACCTTGAAAACCTTCATCGCAAATGAAAAACTTAGCTCTTTAGAGATTTTTGAAGCTTCAAATGATGATTAAAAAAATGGTTATCTACAACATATTAACACAGTATATATAGCATTTGTCGTGTTAAAACCATCATATGATAGTCTATGAGTCTATGATTGTTGTTAAAATAACAACCATCATATATAGGCAACATATATATGTCAATTTTATGAAAAAATTGTCATAAATTATATGACTTTTTTTACCAAAAAGCTAGACAATTATATGACGATTTTATAAAAATCCGTTATATATATATATATTAAACATATAAGACGGTTTTTATTAACAACTATCATATAAGTGTCTGAAAAAATTCTACTTCTTGATATATGATGTTTGTCCTATAAACCGCCAAATTTGAGGCATCATATATATACAAATTTGTAGTAGATCTCGTCATCACTAGCCTCATCTTTAACCCTCCCAACTTGTACACATATTCCCTCTCTCACTCCAAACCACCCCCGCCCCCCAACAACAAAAAAAATCATTTTACTACTCCTAAGACCCCTCATTCAACTATGCACTTCTCAGAACGCTCTAGCGAAATCATCCAAAAAACAGAAACCCTCTTGAGTTGTTTTTTTTCAAATTAAAGTCTATCTTTCACAGTTAAACATTCCCTCCTCGAAAATGTTCAATTCCTTTTCATTTTTTTACTAAATAAACCCTCCCTCTCTTCCTCTTTCACACATATTCCCATTTCTCCTCTCCCCCGTGTTTCATAAACTAGTTAAAGAAACATTTTCTTCGATAACAACCATGTTCCTCAAAAAGTGCCATCCGTTTATTGACTACTATCAATTATGCATTGCAGAGATCAGATAGAAAAACGCCATGGCGGGGCCAGGAATTACGTTAACTTCTTTTATTGGATGGGATTGGTATCATAAGATATAGATGACAATTATTCTTTTTTGTTTATTTGGTTTCAATTAGCTTACTGCATTAGAAGATATAACTATGACGAAAGGATCAAAAGGGGTAGTAAGGTAAAGTTATCAAATTATGAAATCCTATTTTAGGATGTCTGACCTGATTTAGAATTTTTTAAATATAATGACATAATCTAGAATTTAAGTAATTCAGCCATCTTTTAAAAGGATTTTCCCCTTTTTGTTTGATATTCATATATTTTGGGTAAGATCCTATTAATAGCATTCAAGTATTAGTATTCTATTTTGTTCTTGGAATGAGTAGGAAATAGAATGTAATTATTGTGAATGTAATACAGAGTATAATGTAATGTGATTATACTCAAAGTAAAGCTGTTGGGTGCAACATTAAGAATAGTTAGAGTTGTGAATATAGAAAACTCATTTACGAGTCATTTTGGTTGGGCGACATTACACAATTAGATTATCATATCTAACAAAGAAAAAAATTTAATGTACTTTTGGAAAAATCCCAAAAAAGTACTATCAAAATAGAAAAAAATAAATAAGGAGGCCTAACATATTAAATTCCAAGTCAGACGATAAAAGGAATGTGAAATTTTTGAATATTTGCAAAAGACCAATATGCCCTACCTTTGAGTTATTCTCATGTTTCACCTGTCACCTTTACTTATCTTTTCTCTGACGAACTTGGAAACAATGGCTTTTCTTTTTCTTCTTTTCATCTACTCTCCTCTCCCCCCATTGCAGATATCCTCAAATTTACAACTTCATTACTCCCTTCCAACATTTCTTTTTCTTTAATTTTGGGCTTCATATTTTCCCTTTCCGTAACGCTCATCTAAAAAATAATGAGACATGTTCTAAAATTCTTAAGCAAATGTAGATGCTCAGAGCTCAAAGAAATAGGAAAACAAAAAGTTAAAATTTGACAAAATGGAAGATGGAATTGGAGGAAGAGATGAAGCAGTGATTTCCTCTGACCGACAAAAATTCAGAGAAGAGGATGAGGATTTCGAAATCAAGAGTAAATGGCGGCGATAGAGAGGAAGGGATCGAAGCAGTGAGGGAGAAGATAATGTTTAATCTGAAGAATGGGGAAGATAAAATGCATGATGCAATTTTGAGGAAGGAGGCGAGTAGGAGGAGAATGAGGTGGATGACAAAGAACAAGGGTGCCTACAGCTACTACTGCTCCATCTTCTGTGGCGGCGAAAGCGGTATCGTGGAATATGAGAATGAGGAGAGTTGCATGCAAGGCTCCGATTGCTGACCAGATTGGCAAGTATTTAAAGATTGAGGAGAAGAAACTCAATCACTCACCGCTTAAGTCCGACAACGCTAATGATAATAAGTTGTTGCCGAAATCAAAAGTCTCACCGGAAATAGGATGGAGCAAAATTTTGTGCCTATCTCAGAAAGGGAGGTTGAAGAAGATTTCACGGGGCTGGTCGGTCATCGGCATGGTGGTTGAAGAAGAGGCCCAGAAATGTTTATAGATATAAGTAAATTTCTATCTTTACATTCGCATTCTATTTTGACTTTTAAATTCCAATTTCAAGATTCCAATTCTGTGGCTAAAAAGACCCACCAACCCTTTAAAATTGGAATCGTCGCTACACTTTACATTTGATGTCGTGATATGTATTGTGTCAAATCTCCTGTTTGGTATCGCTTTCTCTCGTTTTGCTTCTCTTTTCGGTGACCTCCTATTCTTCCAAGCTCAGATGCTCAATTCTCAAAGCAAATGCAGATGTCAGTCCGATACCAAGGATGATTTTTTTTCAAAAAGTTAAGGATAATTAGGTAATTTCTCATATCTATCAAAATTTTAAAATTCTAAATTAGTCAATTTGAAATTATTGAAACCTTATTTATCTTCCATATATTTTCACAGTATTTTTCGGTCATTTTCCCTTTATTATTTGTATTTTAACTAAACACAAAAAAAAATTGAAAGGCCAAGAATGCCCTTTCTTAAGATTTCTCTTTCGCTGGACCTTTGTCTTTCTTCCTCATCCACCGTGGTCAACCTTCACCCCATCAATGCTTTCCTTGTTTGTTCAACCTCCCCATAATCAGTTCAATTAAAGCAAAAATTAAACAAACTAAAAGATTAAAAGCAATTATTTGAAAGCCGAACTAGACTGGACGGTCCGATCGGTCCATCCGTCATCTGGTCACCCTACAGGTTGATTCGGAGGTTTGGGCTGTCAGAGGAGTTAAAATGTTTTGAACCGTCCAGAGCCAGCTTTTAAGCTGGGAGCCGGATTTAAGCTGGAAACCGGGCAGCTTGACAGAAACCGAATGGCCAAAAAAGAAAAAGAACAAGAAATTGATGAAAACCATAGCTTGAGAAAACAAGGAAAGAAGGGGAGAACAATGCATTAAAAGATCAAGAGGAACAACCATGAAAAAAAACACAAAACATAAAGAATAAAACCTTATCACAGAAAATGCGGTAGTTTTTTTAGCGACAAAATGAACGAAGGCAGCTCATGGGTGAGAGGAAATGTTGTGTAAATGGAGATGGTGAAGCCAGACTTGATGAAAGAGGGGGCAGAATGATACAAGTAATGAAGGAGAAATCGACAAGTTATCTTTGAATATGACTTATACTTTTCGTGTTTTGGGAAGAGAGTCTGGCAAGCCTTATAATTTTTTAATTTCATTTTTTGAATTAAAAATATTATATGAATCATCATATCACATAGTTCCCTGTGCATGTTTATTTGTTACCAAGGCATTGGAATGCTTATATATCAAACCGCACAAATTCAATGACTCGTTAATTAATATCTATCAATATTAATTATAGTATTGTTTGGCAAAAAAAATTATACTACTATTGCATTTTGAGTTAAGGTGCATTTTAAGTTTTTTTTTTTCCAATGTGCATTCCATGTCTGAATGTATTTTGTATGTATTGCATTGAGAATCCTAAAATATTTTTTTTTGGAGTGCCCATTATCTTAAAGTAATTTTGTATAATTTTATATTTAATAATTTAGATAATTTAGGTGCTAAATACACATAAAAAAAATAGTTTATGATACTAGCCGTATATGAAAAAAATGCTTTATGATACTTGGTGCTAAAAAAAAACTTTTGGATATTGAATTTACTACAAAATACTTTATAGTACTACATATATCTAAAAAATCTTCAAAGCATGGACCTTAACTTTTGCATTTTTAATGTTCGTTTTCTATTATTTTTATGTATTTATTATATTTATGCCATTACATGTATATAAATATTAATTTCATTTAAGTACTATGTGATGGTTCAATTAAACGGTCTAATTGATCCAATCGTTTGAACCATGACCCGCTCACCTCTCCGGGTCAATCTCCGATCCAACTTTTAAAATATTAGTTAAAATAAACGTACCTTATGATCTAGAGAGATAAGAACGAAAAGCCCTTGAACCATGTGAAGTCTTATAATCTCCCTCCATTCTTTCTTAGCCACAGATGATAGGTTAAAAAAAAAGAACGATGGATAAGCAATAAAAAATTTTGTCTCACGAACTGATAGATGTCCCTCAAGCCCTGAGTTGATTTTACCCACCGCGGGAAAAAATATATTTTATCCAGTCTTTAATATAATATACATTTACTTAGATTAAAGAATTTAATTAAAGTAGCTAGCTTGACATGTATTTTCTAAAACACTATAATCATATTCTTTAATTCTATTATTCCCTCTCTTCTTTGATTATTGTTGTGGGAGTACCAATAAGAGTAAATTAGAAAAATATTGAAGATTGATGTTAGCTCTCTAAATATGTTATATATTAATATTAAGGATTGTAGTGAGGATTAAATTTTTTGAATACTTAATTTGTTTTTATGGGTTCAATTTTAACTGGTTTGTTTTTATTAGGCCATCTCCAATGACTTTTTACTTCTTTTTAAGTTATTTGTACATAAAATTGAGGTGAACATAGACTAGTTCCTATAAGAACCTACCGCCTAACCTGATTGGAGCCTGATATGGCATGACTTGTTACTAATTAAAGAGGTAAGGTTTAAGGCCCCTTTAAAGGCATTTTAAGATAAATATGCTAGGACTTTTTAATTTTAAGCCTTGTTTGATTAATTTTTTATATGTTTTAAACTATTATATGATATCACTTTTAGGGTTTACTTTACTTATGAAATCCTCTTTCTTTCAACCACACAATTCGTCAGCTGATATGAATTATAGCTTATGATCACAATCAAAAGGCAATTCAAGAGCATCCCATCCCCAGTGAACATTGTAATGGCTTTTGGGGTCTAAATATGTTGCTTATGTAAGCACCTTCTCCCTTTAGAAGCATTGTAAGATTTTTTTAGTTAGAAGGGCAGACTAACGGCTTAAATTACAAGTGGATTGACTCCATGACCTCCCATTTATAGGAAATATCCATACCACTAGGCTAAAACGCTTTTGGTTGTAAGGGTTTTTTTTTTGGTTTGACAAATTGCAATGTCACCAAAGCTCTAATTTTTACATTGGCAAAACAAAAAAGAAACGCTCTAACTTCCTCATCGACTTGTAAGGGATTTTTTTTTTCATGTTCTCACTTGTTAAAAGCAACTAAAAGGTTTGAATATACTATAATCTAAGAATCAATTCAAAGCTACTCTAAATTGAGAAAGGAATTAGTCACACATGACTATAATAAAATGCCTAGTTAAAAGTAAAAGCCAGATTCAAGAATAGAGGGAAAGAAGAAAGAAAGCAAAACTATTGAAGAATTCCTCCCTTCTCAATTCTGCCGTCAAGATTACGTCATGACTCTTGTTGCTGCACGTTCTTGCCTTCGTGTCCTTTTTTTTGCCCAAATTTGATTTTCTTCAATAGGTACAAACTATTTATAAATTTAATTAATTATGTCTCAAAAGTTGTACCAATTTTATTATAAAATATATATTTATCACATTTCAATATTTCAAAGTTTTAACTAGAGCATGAGAGGAGAGGGTACTTTAACATTAATTGGAAATATCTACAAAAACTAATAGGATAATATGTCTTATAAATTTATATTTAATCCGTTTTACCTTCAAGAAATAACTCAGGCAAGAATATGAATAATCGAGTAAGGAGTGGAGTAGTTCCTTTTTACACATAAATTTGGTGTTTGATTTCCCCGTTTATTTCATGGCCCTCATTGGAGTTCAAAATATTAAATAAAATGAAAATAATCGATTGTTTAAAAATGAATAATTTATAATGATAATGCAAAAGGCATCCACACTCTTTTTTTTTTTTGTGGTGGGGGGGGGATACTCAATGAAATGGAAGAGAGAATAAACAAACAAATTAGTAACGGAATTTCCCAAAAAAAAAAATCCATCAATGACTTAGTCAGGAATCTATCATTTTTTAGTGTATTTTGGCACTTTTGTAACATTATTGCGGGCCCTGCCACAAAACTAATGCATGTTAATTAGATTATTTTAACAGTTGTTTTTCCCTCTCATTTTAAATGTTCATAAGTACTTTTATACCTTTGAAAAGGCATATGATATTTGACACACATTGGGTAAAAGCATTTAGGTTTTTTTTTCCACCTTTACCTTTTTTAAGTTGCAGGTATTTTAGTACTTTTTGAACAATAGCATGAGCTCCACCACAAAAAGTAATGATGTTTGTGTCATTTTCGCTCTCACCTTGAATGTTTTCGATAGTACTCTTACACCTCTATGAAAAAGAAATGGTATCATGCACTTTTTTTGCATGAGGTACGGTATTTATGCACTTTACATAAAGTTTATGGGTGGTTTTGAACATTTATATTATCTTTCAAAGTTTATTCTTCATTTGGTAAAGTTTGAATCACTTGTATGTGGATAATTAATTGTCGTAAAAAAAAAAACTGATTGTACAATTTTTAAGGATAAAAACGATTATCATGGTGGAAAGAAGAATAAAAGATTATCTCCATACATATAATATTCGCATTATTTATTTATTTATTTAAATGTTAAGAAGATATTTTCCACATCCCTTCCATGCATGCATGAGGCTTTATATAAGTAACAATAAGCGCTCTATGGATCCACACCAAACCAAGAAATCAAGAGAGTGTTCAAAGAAGTTATTGAGTGATATACTAACAAAATGGTTGTCACTGTTTCAGTAGTTTTGCCAGTGGTTGGAGAAGCCTTGCTTACAATGCTTGGAACTGCTGCCGCCGGAGCAACGACAGCAACAAGGGTAGGATTGGTGGTAGCAGAAGGAGCACTTGGATTTAAAAAGTTGTGGCAATTGAAAAAGAAGAAGGACGAAGAGAGAAAAGGGAAAGGAAGGAGGAGGAAAGGAGAAAAGAGGAAGAGAGGAAAAGGAGGGAGGAGGAAAGGAGAAAAGAGGAAGAGAGTAAAAGGAGGGAGGAGGAAATGTTGGACATATGTATAAGTGTGTGTCAAAGAGAACAAAGGAACATATGTGTGTGTGTGTGTGAAAGAAGGAAAAAT
>JBAGKO010205743.1:0-13606 GCA_037177275.1 Acacia concinna
ATATAAGATTCAAATGCACTGTAATAAAATTCAACACAATAATTCAATCAGTTTCATAAACATGTATTCAGATAAAATTAAATAAATAAAAATTCAAAATACATGAAATAAACTGAATAGAAATAATGAACTCCCCTTTGTAGCACTTTGAAACTTCCAGCCACTTCCTTCACCACCAAAACTCAAAGGAATTAGCCACTCATTATATCCATTTCAGCCACAATATTATAATAAAAATAGTAATTGCATAGAATCAAATTTGGAGAGAGAAAAGGAGTTAAATGTTATGGTTTTCCTTTGACTTTCAACAGTGAGAGAGAGAGAGAGAAATGGAAATGATCACGTTATGGCTCTGGTTGTAGGTGCCGAAAAAAAAACTGCAGATGAATGGGTGATGGTGTCTCTAAACTTTCATCCTTCCTCCATTGCGACACTGCCCTTCTCAACCCTTGAACCAGACTTTTCACTACAACTCTTACGGTTCTCTCCCTCTCCACTTCACACGATACTACACGTGATGCTGTCTATTAGGCTCACAGTGATTACTGGTTTCTCGGTGAGAAGGAAAATGAAGGATGGTGCTCGTGGTGCTCTCTGCCAAAGGTGATGGCTGGTAGTTGGTGGTTATGGCAGGAAGGAGATGAAGTCCATGGTGGTTTGGGTGGTTGGCCGAGAGTCTGATGGAGATGGTGTGGGTGGTGTTCACGGTAGTGTCTGGCCGGTGGTGATGGTGTCTCGACAGTGGGCTGACGGTCGTGGGTTGAAGATATTTGGAGTGAGAGAGGAGGGTGGTGGTTTTCATGGTGATGGCTGCATGGTGATGAGGCATGAAGGTGGTTCTGTAGTGGTGATTCTCTTCCTTCTCACTGCAACTCTCATAGCTCTCTCTCTCTCTCCCCCTCACGCAGCACTCCTTTCCTTTCTTTAAAACTCTCTCTCAATCCCAGAAGCTCCTCGGTACTGCACTCTTGATTCTCAGACCAAATTCTCACACTTGCGGCACACTGAACCAACTCCCCATACTCTCGGCCTGCAACTCCCTCCTCCACCTTTTTACTGCAGCTCACGACACTTGTAGGTCTGGTTCTCAGATGGTTCACTGTGAAGGGATGAGTGAAGGTTAAGGTGATGATGGTGGTGGTTCTAAGAGCGTCGCCGGCAATGAATGGTGACTGGAAGTTTCAGTGGCCGATGGAGAAGATGATGGTTGCTAGGTTGGTGGTGTAAGAAGATCTCTCCCTCCGCACTCTCGAACCAGACCCCCCCTTTTTAGCACACCCTGCAGCTGCCCCTTTAAAAAAAATAATATAAAATAATAGAAATCAGCTCCCTTTTTATTTTCCATTTTCAAACCAGCAGCCCTCATGACTTGATTCTTGCCGCCATTATAGCTTGTGATTGTAGCTCGTGATTTGCGGTGTAGTAACTGTAGCTTATGGCGTTCTCCTTTTGACCAAACAATAAATTAATTCCTTGGTCAAAACCCAAGTTTTGACCAGGGACTTATTTACAAATTCCAGAAGTTTGAGGGCTAAACTGCAATTTCTTATATTATTAATTTTTTTTCTTTTTCTTCAAATACCTACAATATAAAATTTAACCAATAGGTAGCATCAAAAGTCCAACAACTCATTTGCATAAATAATTAATAAATTTGGAACATTTTATCTCCTTTTTCACATTTTTCATGTAATTACTCATTAATCCAAATTTATTACAATTAATGCATTTTTAGCTCAATTAACATGATAAAATTATAATATTTACTATGAAATAACATGTAAAAATATTGTACAATCACATGTTTTGACAACTTCTTAGGCGGGGGGCTGTTCACTCCGCCATAGAAAAATTTTAACAATTTATCAGGCCGAGATGACAACTTGTGAGCACGTTTTGATAACTTCTCAGGCGAGGAACTGTTCACTCCGTTATAGAAATTTTAACAACTTCTCAGGCCGTGATGACAACTTTGTAAGCACGTTCTGACAACTTCTCAGGGGGTACTATTCACTTTGCCATAGAAAAATTTTAACAATTTATTAGGCTGGGATGACAACTTCGTGAGCACGTTTTGACTACTTGTAATGCACGTTCACATGGATTTACTATAACATGCATTACAAGTTGTCAAAATGTGCTGATGAAGTTGTCATCACGGCCTGAGAAGTTGTTAAAATTTCCATGGCAGAGTGAACAATTCCCAGCTTAAGAAGTTGCCAAAATGTGCTTACGAAGTTGTCATCCCGGTCTGATAAGTTGTTAAAATTTTTCTATGGCGGAATGAACAGTACCCCCTGCCTAAGAAGTTGTCAAAACATGCTTACGAAGCTGTCATTACGGCCTGAGAAGTTGTTAAAATTTCCATGGCAGAGTGAACAATTCCCAGCTTGAAAAGTTGTCAAAACGTGCTCACAAAGTTGTTATCCCAGCTTGATAAGTTGTTAAAATTTTTCTTTGGTAGAGTGAACAGTACCCCCGCTTGAGAAGTTGTCAAAACGTGCTTACGAAGTTGTTATCATGGCCTGTGAAGTTGTTAAAATTTTCCATGTGGCGTGAATAGTACCTACACGTTTTTTGAAAAAAGTACAGGGGCATGTAGGTCATTTCCCATCTGAACATAATATCTCAAAAGTCCCTAGGGACCTCTTAGTAAGGGACAAATTTGGGGGACTTTTTAATAAATATCTTTGGTCCTTAGGACCTAGGTACCATTTTCCCAATATAAAATAGAGGTGACTTTTTAAAAAAATATTAAGAAAGTTAATTAAATTATTTTAAAGTATTTATATTCATCCATTTTTCTCCAATTTTACCTAATTTATAAACTAATATATAATGTAATACTATACTACATATTATATTATTAAATAATTTATTTGATTTTTTAATCTATCCAAAAAAAATTAATTGTATTTTATATTTATGACTGGAGGACTAGAGGATGCAATTAAATATTCTTAGCGTTGTGTTTAATGTAAATGGTAAGAATGTAGAAAATCACGTATAGTTTTTACCCCTTTAATGAAGTAGTATTCATCAGCTTTAAATCGCTGGGACGGCCCCGATTCTCATCATAAGATCAAAATCGTTATAAAAACACATTCTCTATTTCTTGTGCTTCATGTGGGAATGAACATTGTAACGCTCAGTCCAGAAAAGGGTTTCAAGAGTGGAGATTCTAAGTTGGATTTGAGTCTCTTTTTTATTTTTTCCTTTTATTTATTTTCTTCATTTTTATCTTTACCATTTTTAAAAGCCTTTTTTTCACTAGTACGTGAGAGCTTCTAGAAATAAATGTTCGTGCTAAGTGTTTTAATTTTAAGATATAGATATGTGCTATATTAATCAAGATTCTAATAGTAACAAGGGCAAGAAATGTAAATTCATAAATGAAAAACTTGCAGCACCATTTCCCAGCCTAGATAGATAGATAGATAGATAAAAAGAATTATATACAAAGTGTCTTCGGAGGCAAGTTTTAGTCAATCCTATTTTATTATTTTGTATATTTTCATTTAGTACAAAAAATTACCATGTAAAAATTTCTCAATATTTGTATTTTAAAAATTACAATAATAAAAAAATGCAGCCAAGAAGTCCTTATCCACGTAAAACTACTCATTAGTAGGAACAATTGTACCGAAGTCACCAAAAATAATTTTATATTTATAAAAGAAAGTGTAGTTTGATTAATCTGGTGTTGTGATTAGCTTGTCGTTTTGCACAATATAATGTTCAGGTTTCTGTATTCTATATTGGCAGTACTCGCGACTGTGGTAAATCATCTGAAATGTGTGTATATATAAATTAATATTAAATTTTGATATGGGAATTTCATTTTATCTAAGATAAAATAAAGGGTAAAAATACCTATGTTAATATCTCAAAAGAGCTGCTAGCATCATATTAAAACCTTAGGTGTACAAATGTCTATGAGAACTTTAAAATTGTACAAAAATGCAACTTTCGTATGTTAAAATGACCAAACGTCCATTAAGTTGGTTGGTGGAACTCATTTCTTGGTCCAGCTATAATATTCTACCTTTGTTAACCATATATATGGTAGTTGAGATATTATCAAACCCCCAACAACAGCAAAGTGAATGGACAAGTGAGAAGGGTAGACAAAAACCCAAAACCCCCAAAGAGAAGGCGCCGACCCTGAACCAAGGACAACTAATGATTCTTGAGCTTGATTATTGCTATGGAATTATGTGATTTTCACATATCAATTAATTAATATCTACAAGGGAGCACTCTGTGTTCAAGAAATCCACTAAAATTTTTGCTCATTTGTTATGCTTTCACTAACCTAAAAGGGAAAGAATATGGTCACATGCGTTCTAAGATTCCCAAATACAAGCCGTCACTCTCAATTTCTCCCTTAATCCGTCTCAATCCTCAATATATTTGCTCCAATCACCCTTGATTCCCTCTATCACACAACAACTCTCACTTCTAACGAACTTGGGTTCCTTGTTTTCTCAATTCTTATCATTATCCACATCTGTTTATATTTTAAGGTTTAAGTGGGAAGTGACGCTTGCACGCTTTGCATAATGATGGCCTCAAAATATTTCACTAATGAATGCCAAGTTTGGAGTTATCATTGCACATCAGTGTTCCACATCATTGATTTTTAGTCAAATGTTTCATTAAAACAGTTAATGTTTGGTTATTGATTTAAACCTTCAGTTTCCTTGGGTTAAATCAAAATAAACTTAATTATGCAGTGATGCCTTGGGTTAAATCAAAATAAACTAAATTATGTAGTGAAGGTTACAACTCATATCGTATTCTCTTAAGAAGGCTTCTATTTAAAATCATAAGTTAAACTAAGTGACAAAAATATTGAAAGGGTTTTGAAATTGATTTGTTTTTATTTTTAATAATGGAAAAACAACCTAAGCTACTATTTTTTGTGATTCTTGTTAAAATAATGAAAAAAAATTAAATTGGATCGGATTTAGAGAATTATATATTGAAATGCTCCTTGGAAATGAACCTATGGCTATCCTAACTTGCCTAATGACATGGGAATGAACTGATGTACTAAGTCTAATTGAAAACTGCAAACATGGTTTGAGTCAAGTGATTCTTAATAAAGAATTTCCTAATCGCTAGATAACAACCATTTATTAAGGCACTTTTAAAAACTACTTGGTGTGTAATTTAAATTGAGTTAATAAATTTTGTTCCTTAATGATAAATGCACAAAGAGACACTCAATAGCATTACAAATAATTTATAATACCCAGCAACGCACTAGATAAAACAATTTCAATAAACATAAATGAAAAGTTATAAGATAAGAAACTCAAGTCTTACAACTCAATACCACAATATATAATCTAACTAACAAATATTATAACGTATAATCTTAGTCTAAAACACAAATCAAAATTATTCCTAATGAAGGAGAATTATTGAGATGAAGAGAAAATTAATTGAAAACAATAATACTTCATTAATTTAAGCTCCCAAGCTCAAGCCACATCACCTATCTCCAATTAACACAAGAAAATTAGCTACTCGTGAGTTGGCAAACAAGGACTTATGAATAAAGTGTAGAACCAATGGAGAAAGTCGAAGGAAGTTGTTGGATTAATAGAAGGGGGCGGAGAGAGAGGAGACGGTGGTAATAGTGGGAATTCTTCAACGATGGTGGTGCTTTCCATCTCTTTCCCTCTAAAGAATATCCTTCCAGAATGAAGGCCGCTCCTCCCTTTTATTTTTAAATTTATGATAAAATTTGCCCTCCAAGTTAAAGCCCTTTTTCTTTTACTTAATTATTTTTAGCTCCAATTTTCCTAAAATGACTTATCATGCAAACTAAAATTATGTAGCAACTCATATTTCAAGTAAATCATCCCAATCAATATTTATGGAAATATTACCTTGTTTAAACTCTATTGTCACACAATCGTCATTAATTTAAATTAATCATAATAAATACAATTTAGCCCAATATTAATGATTAAATCCCTAAATAAAACATTAAATATTATGATAAAATAGGGATATATCAGTCATTTTAACAGAAGTTGCATTTTTGTACCATTTTTAAGTTATTATAGGCATATGTTAATCCAATATTTTAATATAGCTCTGTTGAGATATTAATTTGGGTTTTTTTTACCCCTTAACCCTTTTATTTATAGGAGACAATAAAAATAATTATAAATGCCATTAGTTTTAGAGGATGAATGTATTGTATACTCACTACCACCATTTTAGATATAAGACTTTGCTTAAATGGGAATTTTTGTCCTAAATTAAAGACCTTTTTATTTTATCCCTTATATTTATCATTTTTAAATTAATTTTCCTTATTTATAAAGTAATATATAGTATAATAATATACATGATTATTCCAAAAAGATCATACTATATATATTATAATTAAGTAATTTATTTAGTTTTGTTAACGTCCCCAAATCAAAAAAAAAAAAAAAAGAGGTCTTAATTTAGATAGGGGCTGTATAATTGAATTTCATTAAAAAGAAGAAGAAGAAGAAGAAGTTAAACTAGATACAAGTTGGGTATTAGATATAAATGTTGGATTGAAGAGATATTGAATATGAGACCAAAAATACACACATTTTTAGACAGGATATGAAAATTACATGAAATCATACTAGACACAAACCATAATTAATAAGATTTATTTAACTGGACCCCCTCGGTAGATATGTTCAAAGACGGAAAAAGGTCCAACATGACTTTTAAACCTGTTTAAGTTGAGAGCCAAACTCTCTTTTAGGGTTTGAAAATGGAATTGGGTTTATAAGGGTTAGTCCTATAAGATTTTAGGCTTAAAAGGGCTAACCTGTGGTCCAAGCCCGTTTAATTTTTTAAAAAAAATTGCATTTTATTTAACTTACAAAATATTGAAATTTCATTCTTCCATATAATGTTCAAACTCTTATTTGTACTTACAACTTGATGCATGGGTTCTCATTTAGGGGTGTTCATGAAACCCAAGAGCCCAGTATGCCCACCCAACCCCGTTAAAAAATTGCCCAGCCCAACTCAAAAATAACAAGCCTGGAAAAAATTGGGCACATTTAGGCTGGGCATTTTTGCGAATAGGGCCGAGCATCGAACATGGTATGCCATCCTACCCATTTGTCCCTGCCCAGTATGTGTATATATATATTATGTAAATTTTTTTATATAATAGATTATATAAATGTGCTTGATTATATTATATGAGTATTATTAGATTATATTATATCATATACAAATATATTATATTTTTTACCTAATATATAAATATTATGTAAATATATTATATTGTTTTTAGACAAAAAATTATCTAGACTCTGGAAGACATATGGTAATTTTATTTTTTTATTTTTAAGACTTAAGTTGTAGACTTAGTTTAGAATATTTCATAGTGTAAAATTATGAATTACATTTAGAGTTTATTATATTATTTATGAGATATGATTAAAGATTGTTTTTCTATATAGAGTATGACATGTATCACTAGCTTAAGTAAGGAAGCCCGCCCTGTACAATCTATTATTGCCCAACCCAAAATTATTAAGGCTTCTATTAAGCTGAGCTAGGTTGGGTGCTACAAGTAAACCTTAGGGTATTAGACATGGGGTTTACGTTACCCCGACCATGAACACCCCAACTCCATCTTAAGTTATGAACTGAATTTGACACGTGTGAAATTTCACTTTCTAGTCCATCACTTGTCTCACCTGTTGTTTGTTGCCCTTGCCCACTTCTTTTCTGGTCCTGTCCAGATGTACACCTGTGGGCCCATTTCAATTTGCTGTGGCAAGGGAGAGAATGGTCTCTCACTTTCAAATTCATTGTTCCCTGACAACTGGTGATGTCCTCTTACGAGCATGGTTTTAAATCATAATTTGGTAAAAATTATGGTTGAAAATTTTAATTTTGATTAAAATTGTTAAACACCTAAAAAAAATTTAAAACATGGTTTCTCCAAAAGTTAAGTTGGAAACTAAGATTTTCAAAAATAATTTTTTTTTGCTTTTCATTATGAAACCTAAGTTTACGCGAGTCAAGACAAAACTCATCTCACATACTTATCTCAGAATCCGTAAAAGTTATTTTTACCTAAACACTCCTAATGAGATAAGTATGTGAGAAGAGTTTTATCTCGATTTACGCAAACTAAGTTTTATAAATGTTGAAGATCGGGCAATGAAGATAAAAAAGGGTTGGAGAGAATAAATGATGAAGATCAGGCAATGGAGCACCACAGTGGGAGCCGAAAAGCACCAAAAATGGTGCCGGAAAGTACTGAGAACAGCACCACAGAGAAGCCGAGAGTTCAAAGAATCAAGATCATAGTTTAATATTGGAAAGTGGCAAATTGTGAATTGTAGTATATAGAAATACCATTGGCATTGGGGGTACTATAACACGTTCTGCATAATAGTAGGAGGTCACGATTAATGAAGATTATGGGCTTGAGTTTTCTATTTGATCCATTAAAGATGGACCCTCCGTAAACCATTGATTAGGAAACGGGTTTGCAAGTGAGATTTCTTATTTAGCTGTATTTTTTGGTTGTACTTGCAAAAGAAAAAAAAATAAAATTATGTTTCTTAGTACAGCTTCGAAAAAGTTGGACAACTAACCAGTGAAATATGTTAGTCGCATGACGGATTAATGTTTAAATTGTCCTTGAGGGTAATATTTGAACTCTATGTTTTGTGACTTAATATTTGACGTTGCAAGTGTTTATAAGTGGACGAACAAGTAAAATAGGAAAATTAAACAATTAGCAATGAATGTAAGCGAATTAACAACCCTTTTTAAACTACCAATTTTACTTGTTGATTCAGACCTGCGGCCAGTTGTTTCTTTTTTTCTTTGTTAATTCTCAGGTTTTAGTTGTTGCTTCCCTTACAGGTCGTCCATTATCTATTTTTTGGTTACTAACTCTCTTATATATTGTCCCTAAGAGAAATTTTTGTATGAACTCGGTTTATCATATTATTTATGGTCTAATCAATTAAATCATACCAATTCATGAGTTGATTTTACCCATATTTAATATTAACTAGTATATTAATAAAATTGAAATATTTCATAAGATTTACTTTTTCGTTATTTATGAAATCTTAATCAAACGATTTATTTTTATAAAAGAAACACATAATTTGAATTACATCAATAGCCAACTATTTATTATTGTCTAAATTGTTGTATTTTAATTAGTTATACCATAAATGATATGATAGATCGAGTTCACTTAAAAATTTTCCCCTTGCCAATTCCCATTTGTTTTTTTGGGTTAAAGGGCAAATTACCCCCCAACGTTTTTAGGGATGAGCAATTTACCCCCCAACGTTTTTTTAGAGCAATTTACCCTCAACGTTATTTATTTGGAACAATTTACCCCCAACGTTATTTATTAGAAAATCTATGCTTGATATAATGTTGGGGGTAAATTGCTTCAAATAAGTAATGTTGAGGGTACTTTGCTCCAAAAAAAAATGTTGGGGGTAAATTGCTTCAAATAAATAATATTGGGGGTAAATTGCTCTAAAAAACGTTGGAAGGTAAATTACTCCTCCTTGAAAACGTTTGGGATAAATTGCCCTTTAACCCTTATTTTTTTATTGATTGCCTAATTTTCTTTGTTATTTATCTTTTATTTCCCTTTTTCATAATTTCATATAGAAAATGGCACTTACACTTTTCTCACCACCATAACTGCAGCTTATTAACTCCCTTATGTTTGTTGTTGACTAGTTAATATTCGCGGTCAACCACTTTATTTCATTTGTTCATTGCATCAAGACACTTTCATGTGTGTGTCTATATATATATATTTGCATATATTCTTCTTTACAAACTATAATCAATTGAATTTGATGGCTTGATGGCCATAATTCTTTCGATGTGACAAGGAATCATGGAATGACATTCACACCATCCCTTGGCTATCCATCTTTATAGAAATAGGGTGTGTTTGGGAGGCCGGTTGGTCCTCCCAATCACACGATTGCAGCTATTTTTAAAAGCAATCGGAAGAAAAAATAAATAAATAAATATTTGGTTCAGTGTTCGAAGGAATCATGAATAGTGACAATATATCTCAGATTGCAGAAATAACTGATTCCATGCTTTTACAGCGATTCACTCACTGTTCACGATTGGGACACTGTTCAACTTTTTTTTTCCTGATATAATTTATTTCTCTCAGTCCTAATGATAAGATCCAGATGATTTTTTAAAGAATCTTAATAAAGTTAATTACCTTATTTTAAAATATTAAAAGTTATCATTTTTTTAAACTATTTTGTCTGACTTATGAACTAATATATGATATGATAAAACATAACATATATTATAATTAAGTAACATATGTTGCTTCCTTCACTTCTATAAAAAAAATTAATTGTGTCTTATAATTAGCACCAAATGTAGTATAAATATCACGCTATATTTATGTGTAATAAGACTCCATCCGGTCCTAATTATAAGATCCAGTTAATTTTTTTGGAGAGATTAAGTAAGCCAAAATAGTCAACTAGGTTTTATAATTAAGACCAGAGGTAGTATAAATATCACACTATATTTACATATAATAAGACTCCCTCCAGTCATAATTATAAGACTTAGTTGGTTTTTTTAAAAAAGATTAAGGAAGCCAAAATAGTCAAATATGTTTTATAATTAGAACAGGATGTAGTATAAATATCAAAATATATTTATATTTATAAGCTATATAATATGATTAATATTATTTTCAATAACTTCTTATCAAAAGTAACTTTCAGAAAATTTCAACAAAATAAATTTTACTTTTACATAAATAACTTCTACAATCTTTATTCCAAACACAAATTAAATTACTCAATCTTACTTTTTTAAAAGTATCGATTGCAATCTTTAATCCAAACACATCCATATTCTCTGACCGATGGAGCTTTAGCCACCAGCGTCTAATAGTTAATCCATTTTTAAGAAGAAAACCATGAGCCAATCGTTTGTAATTTCCTACCTCACATTTTATAAAATTATCTTAATTAATGAAAATAAGAATATATTTAAAAAACATTTCAAATATTATAAGAAAAATTAATAAATACCGTATGAATTACTTATATATATGCTTATTATAAAACATTAGGCTCACACCACATGTGCATAATGAAAGGCTGCCTGATTAGTATCTGAACATGTGCGATAAGTACGGATCTCATCACCTGGCTCCTGATCACATATCTTAACCTTGTTTTCTAAGAAATAAGAACACGCAAATTACACGTGAATTAAGATTTACTAATATTTTTACTTTTTAAGCTTGAAGTAATCGTTTTTCTCCAATTATATTTAATTTGATGCAGTCTACATATTTAAATCACACGAAATTCTTTCTTTTTTTTGTGATAACATGCAATTCTTGTCATTCATTATAGTATAATCAACAATTTGTCGTTTTTCCAACAAGAAGAAGAAGAAGAAGAAGAAGAAGTATGAAGTAGATAGTATAAACTTCAAAGTAAAAAAATCTTCAAGTGAAAAACAGGTCAAACATAAAAAGACGCAATTGACATGTGCATTTAATTAATTTCCTACATTTTTAGTATGAAGTAATTAAATTCACGAGAAATAATTTTACAACATTATACTCTATAGTTAGCCGCATATTGTTTTGCAAATAATTAAATATAGATTTTAAATACCCACCAAAAAAGAAAGACGCAAACAACGTGTTCATTTAATTTATATTATTACTTTTATCCTGAAGTATTTTTTTTTTTTTACTTAAAGTAATAGCCAGAAGTAACTTCTTGATTATGGAAAATAATATATCATAGTGCGTCTATAATAATAAATTATTTAAGATGAAGGTGGGATCTAAATTTTTTATTTCTATCCATCACTATTTGTGATAGCCCATCTAAATCCTCTAGTTCTTTATTACTAAGAGCTATCTCAAATTTATTAGTGCATCTTCCATCTACCTATTATTCAATTAGATGGAATCATAACATGGTAAGGAAAGTTTATCCTTCTCACAGTGTTAGACCTATCTTTTAAATTCTTATTTCTTTTCTAAATGGTCAAAATAAATTAACTTGATTGTTCAATCCTTCAAGAGAATATAAGATTTGTCTTGATTACAAAAATATCTCCCTTTCAACACAATAGAGCTAAAATAAAGATTTTTGGAAATTCTTGTAGACCATCTCTACCTTTTGGAAGCTTTTGAATGATGTAATTCCTTCGGTGAATATCCTTAATAAACACCATTTTCTTGTTCAAGGAAAATTCTTATTTGGTTGCTATTAAGAGTAATCGATTGACCATTAGTTTGTGACTTGTCCATTTTTAAAGGTTGTATAGTTTAGAGGACGTTCAATTGTTTTTTCCTTTTAGTACATTGTTAGCTTTTAAAATTTAGCTTAAAAAATATTTTTGTCAAGCTTCACATGGATGGAATATATTAGAGGAAACAACTTTGATTATCAAACTCATTTATGTGATGTGGTCTTGTGGATGAATTTATATCTCCTCTTTCATAAAAGGAGGAAGGTTGATCAAGTTTCAGTTACTAAGGAGATCAAAGCTGCATCCTCTCTTAGTATTGCAGCTTTATCGCCAAAGGACAATGTTAACTTATACTATTATCAAGCTCCCAATGTTTCTATTCATTTGAATAATATTCCTGAATTTGATTGGAGTGTTCTTATTGATTTTGTAAGATTTGTTGCTCATCGAATTCTGACATATTTTGTGTGTTATCAGGGTTAGCCAGTACAATGCATGCAATGAAAGAAAGCAATTTTAATAAATCAATTGGTTATAATTGGACTGAGAGCATCCTTAATGTGGATTGCTAAATACCCACTTTTAAACTTAGATGTAAAGAAGACATTAACCTTATTTTATTATAAGAAGAAATGATTTAATAAGATGAAGATTTAGAAGCAGCATTCAAATATAACACTCCGGCCAGGATATTGGAAATTTCCTAACTTTTTTCATTTTCAATAGTTAGTTATAGTGTTTGGATTTAACCATCTTATTCTTGTATCTCTGCAGTCATATTCGTTTTGAAGCGAAAGGTTTTAATATGTAACATCATTTTAATATTTTAATGAAGTGACAATGATCAAATTTAAGTTAATTAGTAGTATGGGTATCAAACAATCAAATAAAAAATCCTGTCAAAAAGAATAAAATGAAAACAAAATACTCAGTAAAACATTTAAATATTATTATTTCACATTTTTTTTTACCTGAATATTTATATTTCATACTTGAGTCGTTAAAAAACACTGAAAAATTACAATTTGCATATTATTATATGAAAGATCAATAATCATTTGAAAAATGTTAGATGACGGAAATTAATATGAGGGAGAGGCAGAAGCATTAAAGCAGGGACCCACATGGACGCTCTCATCATCTAATGCTTCGCTTGATTGTGGTCCTCGTCCTTATCACTTATATCTATCTGTTCACGGTTACCATAATCTTTACACTAATTACTCTGTTAAATTTTGACAGTACAACTACATATATTCAGAGGAAATCAAAAGTGGGCCAAACAACTGTTGTTGCTAGCTCAATGGAGGACTATTTGAGGGTTAAACAA
>JBAGKO010205809.1:0-13602 GCA_037177275.1 Acacia concinna
ATTATATCAAATTATATAAATTATTAAAATAAAAAATAAAAAATTATAAATATTATCGACGAATTACCTACGGAATTCTGTGGGTAAATTCCTTGGGTAATCTATGAGTATTTACCCACAAAATTTTTTTCCGTCGGTAAATTTATTTGCTGACGGAATTTACCCACAGAATTCACCAATAGAATTCTCTGTCAGAAATTCTGTTGGTAACATCACTGACGGATTTTTGTCGAAAATTCGTTGGTAATTACTAACGGAATTCGTTCCATAGGTAATTCCGTCAGTATTTCGAGGTTTTTTGTAGTGACAGAGTTTGATTTGCTCAGAATGAAGTCCGGAGAAAGCATTGTTGAATTTGAATTAAGAAATACTCATCTTATCAATCAACTTGCTGCTTTGGGAAAGACGTATGAGCAAGACGTTCAAGTGAGAAAGATTCTTGATATTTTCACCAATGACTGGGAAGCAAAGGTCACTACCATCGAAGAAGCTCGAGGGGAGTCCATGTTTGGTAGTTTTTCTGAATACGAAAGCAAACAAAAATCAAGAAGGAAATATGTGAGTTGACTGAGAAAAGGAAGAAGGGACTTGCACTCAATGTGTTCAAAGAAGATGATCCAGATGAAGATGATGATGGAGAAGAATCCAACTTAATCCAAAAAAAAAAAATGGAAATATGGAAGATTTATTATTTCATTAAGTAACCTAGCTAGTACTTTGAGATACTATGGATGTTGTTTAGAGGACTTGAACATTTTCAATGCCTTCTGTGTTTGTCAAAATACTTGAAAAAGACATTATGCCTAAAGGTCTAGATTTTATAATTTACTTCTATATTATATGACCTTTGATTAGGGAAATATGAGAGGCAAAACTAAAAATGGACTGAGCACTGATGTGTCCTACAATGAAAAAAAGGGAGTTCAAATTGTTGTCATACTATGTGTTAGAGTGATTGAAAAGATAAGAAGAGAAACAAATGGACTGAGCACTGATGTGTCCTACAATGAGAAAAAGGGAGTTCAAATTGTTGTCATACTATGTGTTAGAGTGATTGAAAAGATAAGAAGAGAAACAACATAAGTTGATAATTGATTTGATTTGATTGATTGATATATATATGTGTGTGTGTGAAGAAGGTGGAAATTCAATTTTGAATGATATATAGAAATTATTTTTATATTTTACTACAATAAATTTTCATGAATTTAGAGGAATTATATACAAAGAGCTTGCTATTCGTGGGTCTTGTACTTGCAGTTGTTTCATGACTTTAAGCCGCAATTGATTAGTTACCCTTATGGACTATGTGTCCATGCTTATTTTTGTGGTGTTGAGGAGTGCTTGATTATGTATCCTCATGGATTGTGTATCCATGCTTGGTTGTTTACCCTTATGGACTATGGACTATGCATTCATGTTTATTTTCATGGCCTCAAGCTATGCTTTATTATTTACTCTCATGGATTGTGTGTGCACGCTTGATTTTGTGCCCTTCATGCTATGCTTATTTTGTGGCCTCCGTATTGTGCTTGATATTCATGGCCTTCAAGATGTGCTTCTTATTCGCTTGTGTGTTGGATCCTCTAAAGTAACATTTTTTCTTAAAAAAAAGTAAAAATATGTTTTCATATTTAATTCATGTTATTGAAAGGAAAGTCTTCTATTGAAGTTTATTCAAGCTACACTTACTATTACTCTTTTGGTTTCTATTTTTGACAAATATAAGTGAGGTTATATTAAGTTTTCTAATTAGT
This sequence comes from Acacia concinna, assembly GCA_037177275.1. Taxonomy (NCBI): domain Eukaryota; kingdom Viridiplantae; phylum Streptophyta; class Magnoliopsida; order Fabales; family Fabaceae; genus Acacia; species Acacia concinna. The sequence continues at coordinate 1,758 of JBAGKO010205809.1, forward strand.
TTTGCACATATGAAGTATATCTACGGTTTTTATTCAATAAATGTTCACAAACTAATATTGTAATGTCATTCTATATTATGTTAATGAAGTAGATTTTGTGATCATGAAAAAAATAATAAATTAAAAAAGGCTCATGAAGTAAAGTCATTTTACACTTTGTGCCGGTCACACTTACAGGTTTTGCGGCATGTCAATAATAAAGTTTTAGAATTCTTTGAAGATTAATCAAAATAACATTGCTATAGTGGGTATAATCAAGAAAACAGGCTGAGCACGTCGTCTGGCCTATTAAGGGCCTTTTAGTGTTGAGCTTGAAATTTTATTTTTATAAAATTGTTGATTTATTTGGTTTTTCAAAATGGTTTATGCAGTTGAACTTTGAAAATAAGCTAACTTTGACATTAAATAATGATTTTAACTATAAATTTATGAGTTTTAATAAAATGTAACTCAATTTAAAGAAAAGAAATAAACTAGATTGTAATACTTGAAAGTGAATTTTAGTTGAATTAAAATGAAGATTGCAATTTGCAAAAATTACATGAGCATGTAGTATAAATGGAAACCCTACAAAAAGAAGTTAAGGTTTGATCAAATTATTATGATGCAGCTTCACTCATCACCTAGAATAAAATCTTAGGTGTAGATACCTATAAATATTGTTTATATATAAATATATATATACATATATATAAACTATCTTGCCATGTGACTACTAGCAATAGTTGAGAATGTATTTGTAAAATGCTGAAATTGTAATAACTTGCTTTTTCAACTTGGTTTCTTTGTAATTTAATTTTGATAATATTCATATCTTAAAGTAGATACTTCTTATTTTAACTTTATTTCTTGAAAAAGATATGAAAATGTCATGTTTTTAGTTAAACGGGCCTAAAGCCTGTGGCCATATTTGGAGGAGGGTTTTATAGAAGTTGGCCTTAAGTTTAAGTTTGTGAAGGGCTAGCCTTTATTCCCACATCTAATAGTAGGGTTAAATGAAATTTTCTCAATTTCATAATTAGGCAGATATTGGGTAAAATATTAATACTTTAGGTAAAAACCCATGTTTTAATTATATATTATAAAATATTCAGATAATATGAGGATTGAATTGAGTACTTCTCTCCAGTTCTATTTATAAAAGTTTGATAACCATATAATGTGGTTTAAGAAAGTAGTCAAAATTAGTTTATAGCAATGAATGTGTCTGAAATAAACTTGTTTTTCCAAGTGCACCTTTATTTATGAGGGGGAAGTGTGTGTAGAATTAATGAGAGGAAAAAAATGAAAAAAATCATTAAATGTTCATACAACTTTTGTTCGGCTCTTAAAAGGACAAAAGTAATTCAAATTTGGGGCTCCTATAAGAAGGATGGGAGGGAGTAGAAGTCAAAAGCTCAAAGGAGGATCACATTTAAGTCTCAAAAATTGAATTAATCACCATTATACCTCTAAAAAAATATTTATAAGAATATTGATGACTTCTCATTTTTAAAAAAAATTAGATATATTGATATATTTGAGAAACCACCAATACTAAGTTTAAAGGATTTTTTGGAGATTATATGAAGGATTAATTGGGTGCATCATTTGTGGGACTTTATAAAAAAAATAATAATTTCATGAGAAAAACAATAAATAATAATTGAAAGTTTTCTCAAATAAAAAATTCATATTTATTATCACTCTTTTATTTCCTTTGTTTTTGCGTGGATATAAGAGACAGTCTTGAAAATTTTAGGAGGAGGCAAAATACACTCACACACATGTAAGGAATATCTAGAAGATGGTGTGTTCTATTTTCTTGACTTGTGACAACAACACAATAATTCAAAATTGGATTGAAGTGTAAATTTAGTAAGCAACTATTTCTCTATAGACTTTCAACACAACTAATTATTTTGGGGTGTAAAAATATACATGATGGATTTTTTTTGGGAGTAATAATAACAACGTCGTTAACTTCATTTAACTTGCATTACTTTTTTTGCAACTATATTTCTAGGGGCACATAACATAATTATTTTTTGTAAGAGCATTTACAAGACAAATATGGATATTTAGATAATAACATTTACTTTATTCTTTTTATAATAGCATTTACACAGAAAATATGAGCGTTTACATTTCTAAGAAGTTAAAAAAATTGTGGACATTCACATATTTATTTTTCTATCGACAAAACTTAATTTTCTTTTGACCAAAAGGGTGCCATAATTTTTTTTTTGCAAATAAAATATGTGTACAACTACAATTATTTAAATCCCTAAATTCCTTTAAATCTCTTTATTTCTTTTTAGGAATTTAAAAAAGAAATATAGATATTTATAAAACAAATATAGATGTTCAGGGATTTAAAAGAAAAATATACATATTTACAAAACAAATAAAGGGATTTAAAAGAATTTAGGTATTTAAATAATTTTGGCCGTTCACATATTTGTCTAGTAATAGTTTTTTTATTGCACTTTTTTGGTCAAAATAAAATTGAGTTTGGTCAATGAAAAGACAAATATGAGCATTTACAAGATAAATATCTGAATGTCCAACATTTTTGAATTTCTTAGATTCTTTTAAATTCCTTTAGTTATAATGTGAATGCCCATATTTGCCTTGTAAATGTTTTTATAAAAAGAATAAAGTAAGGGCGTTAGTATAAATGCTCTTATCTAAATGCCTATATTTGCTTTGTAAATACTCTTACTAAAAATAATTGTGTGGGGTGCCACTAGAAAATAATATGTTGCTAAATTTTTATCTTAACCTTTAAAAATATATTAAAATAATAGGGAGTGGGCCATATTTTAAAAAAAGTAATAGAAGTTAAGTGAAGTTAACGACATTGTTGTTATTGCTCTTAAAAAAATTCATTATGTCTATTTTTGCACCATAAAATACTTAATTGTGCTGGTCACTCATAGAGAAATAATTGTTTGTTAAATTTACACCTTGATCCTCCAAAATTTCAATGGAAGGAGACCAAGTACAATTTGGAGGTTTTGAAGATCTATAGCACTAATGAAAATTTAGCATTGATTTTTTGTTTTTTTGTTTTCCCTTTCTCTTCTTTCTTTTGTCTTTGGTTATCTATTATTCAGGTTATTTGAATGTTTAATTTACGTAGTTAAATCTTTGTTCTTGATTATTTAGTTTGATTATGGATTAGTGGATGACAACATTTATTGTTATTACTTTAATATTATATTTGTTGATTTTATTGTGTGCTCGATCATCTCGAAACAAGAGAAATCTGATTCGGACTAGTTTGGTATTCTTAAGGAGCCTATATATAGAAAATTTTCAATTAATTAGTGTAGGATTAAGTTTTTGGACTTAATTTTTGTGTAGGATAAACATATACATATTGACCCTTCATAGTCTCATTAGGCTTGCAATCAATTTAATACGATTAAGGGCTAATCACCCAAGAAATTAAGGATTAACATAATTGGTATACCTTTAATTTTGTGGATCCAAATACACTCTTAGGTAAATAAGAGTCATATACTAAAAAATATAACTTTAAATGCAATTAAGGGGATAAGTTACACACTAAGAAATAATCAAGATAAAAGTAATCTAAAGTCACGGATTAAGATCTAGAATTACCATTATCCTTAACCTGAATTATATTTGATTTTTCTAGTTATATTTTATTCATATCTTTAATTCAGGTTGTGTTGACTCAACTTAAATAAAAGTGCAAAGTTATTGCTCAAATGCATTGTTAGTACTAAGTCCTCATGAGAATGATATCTTACAAGCTCTTTATATTTGATATGGCCTGTGCTCATGCGAATGTTAGGCTTTATATTTTGTGCCTATCAAATAGTTAATGGTTAAACATAATAACCGTTAAATATAAGGTTTGATTCAGAAAAAAGCTTCATCCTTGTTAATGTCAAGGAGGCTGTACCCAAATAATATGTTAGAGGTACAAATTAAATTAATGGGCTACGCATATCTTGCATTGAACCCACTCGAGTTCCTATACTTGGAATGAAATTAAAATAAAACCATAGTTAGAATTAGTGATTATGATCTTGGAACTAATTTGATAGCCTAGATTATCATGGATTATTACATAATCATGAATATATAATCCTTAATACTTAGCAGTTACAACGAAGAACTGTTAGGTATGTCGAATTTGAGTCCGCGCAAAAATATATAACCCTAACACCTGACGGTTAACTTTCATCACAAAAACACTTAACTGTTAAGTAGGAGAACTATAATGTTTTGAGAGGCTGAGTCTGCAAAATTTTATACATAACAGACCGTAAAGTATGATTCCTAAATGCTTACTTAACGATTAAAAATAATATATTTTTTTGCCTGCAAAAATAATATATATTAAACATTAGAAGACGGGATTTTGAAAAAAATTTGGTCCTTGTTAATGTCAGGAGGAGGTTGTAGCCAAATAATACGTTAGAAGATAACATTACTAAAGTTATAGGCTACGCTTATCTCGCATTGAAACTACACGAATTCCTATACTTGGAATGAAATTAAAAAAAAAAAAATCCATTGTTAGAATTAGTGATTTGTTCATGGAACCAATATGATAGCCTAGGTAGGATCATCAGTCTTTAAAAGAAGATAACAGAGTTAGTAACAGAGTTAGCTACTGATGTGACATAATTGTACTCTAGTTAGTTACATTTAGTTACTGTAGTTAGTTATATTTAACTTAGTTCGTCTTGTACAGCTGTATTTTTTGACGAGAATAGCATTGTGCAGTGAATTAGTATTTTCGGCTTTGCGTCCTGTACATAACCATAGTATTGTATTCATTCTTGCAAATTAATGAATTCAGAGATGGTTTTCTCTCCACTTTCCCTTTCCCATTTCTCTGGCTAATCTGGTATTATGATATCAGAGTGGTGAATCGCTCTTCGCTATCGATTGTGTTTTCTCTTCTTCGTTTCAATCCCTTTCTCTTCTGCCATGCCGGCTGCATTCTCTTCCAACATGGCGGTTGCCAATATCTCACTTGATCCGGCTAGCTGTTACTATTTCCATCCTAACGAGAATCCATCCATTGTCTCGTTTCTCCACCTCTTACTAGTTCAACTTACCACCATTGGGTACGAGTGATGACCATGGCACTCATCAGCAAGAACAAATTTCACTTCATGGATGGCTCAATCTCGACTCTTGATAGGTTCGATAATCTAGCTATATTCCGCTTGGGAACAATGCAATACTATGGTTTTGTCTTGGATTCATTTATCTCTTTCTCCTTCAATTGCTCAAAGTGTGTTGTGTTTTAATCGAGCAATAGATGTTTGGCTCGATTGAAGGAACAATTTAGTCATAGAGATGCATTTTGTGTGGGTGAACTTTATGAAGAACTCTATCAATTTTGACAAGGTGACCTTACTGTTTCTGACTATTTTAGAAATATGAAGATTATATGGGATGAGTTACTTAATTTTTGTCCTATTCCTGATTGCTCATGTTTTGCGAAGGTTTACATGCAACAAGATTATGTTATTAGATTTCTTAAGGGACTTAATGATAGATTTGTTGGTGTGAGGTCTCAGATTATGTTAATAGATCTACTACCTCCTATTAACAAAGTCTTTTCTCTGGATATACAACAAGAGTGTAAACCCATTGGACCTTTGGAGTCTTTAGTATGCTTTGTTCGTACTAATTTTGGTGTGTAGTGCAGCCTAAGTCTTATGGGAATAACACCAAGTTTTGTACCTATTGCAAAAAGTCACGTCATACCATTGATTCTTGTTATAAGTTGCATGGTTACCCTCCTGGTTTTAAGTCTCGCAATAATCCTTTAGTTAACAGCATAATTGCTTCTACACCTGGTCACTTTACTAGAAATTTGTCTTGTGAATCTTCTTCAACCAATGGACAAACTCCTATTACTCAAGATCAATTCAACAACATGTTAGCTCTATTGCAATCTCATTCTGTTGCTCCTACTATGACTCCATCTCTTCCATCCACTTCGGTACCATCTTCTACACCCTGCGTTAATCAACTTTCTACTCTTACCCTAATGCCAAATGATAGCTCTCAAGGTACTTATTCTACTCTTTCTTTTTCTTCTAATACTTATTGGATCATTGATAGTGGAGCTACAACTCATGTTTGTTGTTCATTGGATTGTTTTCTGTCCTATTCCCATATTTCTCCTATCAAGGTCACTTTGCCCACAAAATCAACTGTTATTACTTCCATTTCTGGTACAATTCAAATTAATCTTGCCATTTGTATTATCATGTTTATATATACTAGAATTTCACTTCAAACAAGTCCCTTGTTATCTCATTTTTACTTCCTCACAATGTCTCATTCAAGACATGAAGACATGGAAAACGATTGGTAGAGCGTAACACTTTTGAGTACTTTATAGGTCGATCAGTCAATCTTCTTCAAATGATTGTGCAAACTTTGTATCTTGTGATCATTTTGTAAATTTTGTGAGTCCTACGTCTTATAGTCCTGATCCTTTGTTTGACTTATGGCATCATCACCTTGGTCATTTGTCTCGTAATATTTTGGATGTGTTGAATCAACAATTCTCTTTCATTTCTTGTAAAACTACTAGTACTAGCTGTGATGTCTGTCATTTTGCTAAGCAAAGGAAACTACCTTTTCAACTCAGTACTACTAAATCTACTTCTTCATTGTAATTGATGCATGTTGATATATGGAGTCCCTTTCATATTTCTTGAATCCATGGCCACTGTTATTTTTTAACTATTGTTTATGACTTTATTTGTCATACTTGGGTTTGTCTTTTGAATCAAAATCTAAAACTTGGCCTTCTTTGCAAAATCTTATTCTTTTGCTTGAAAACCAATTTGATAAGAAAGTTAAAATTCTTCAAACTAACAATGGAGTTGAATTTCAAATGGATTCCTTTTATTCTTCTATAGGCATTTTGCACCAAACTTCATGTGTTGCAACTCTACAACAAAATAGCATTGTTGAATGAAAACATCAGCACATATTAAATATTGCAAGGGCTTTATTGTTTCATTCTTATCTTCCCATTCATACTAGTCTTATGCTATTTCACATGTTATTTTCCTTATCAACTAGTTGCCAACTCCTATTTTAGCAAATAAATCCCCTTATCAGCTTCTTGTTAATCAATTTCCTTATTATACTTCTTTAAAGGTGTTTGGTTCCCTTTGCTATGCATGTACATCTTCAGCTCATCGTACTAAGTTTGATGTTAGGGCACATAAGTGTGTTTTCCTTGGATTCCAACATGGTACCAAAGGTTTCATCTTACTAAATATTTCCACTAACAACATCTTCATTTCTCAACATGTCATCTTTTATGAATCAATTTTCCCTTTTTCTTCCCAATCTACTTCTTTTATTTCTTCATTCCCTTTACCACAATTTTCTTCTTCTTTAGATTTTTCTGATCCTTTTCTTCCTCCTATTTCATCTTCCTTACTATTCCTTCTGATTCTATTTCTCCTCTGTCTCATGATTCTCATAATTCTCCTCCACCTCTTCAGTGTTCCACCAGAGTACACAAGCAGCCATCATATCTCAGTGATTATCATTGTTCCCTGTTGTGTTCAGATTCATTAGCTTCCATGTCTTCAACCTGCAAATATCATCTTTCATCTATTTTATCATGACCATATCTCCCTTCCTAATAAAAACTTCGTTTGTTCTATTACCATCCCATTGAACCAAAATCTTACCGAGAAGCCATCAAATTTCTTGAGTGGCAGCAAACTATGTAGTCTGAAATTCATGCTTTAGAACAAAATCCAACTTGTACTTTAACTGAGTTACCAGAGGATAAATCTCCCGTTGATTGCAAGTGGGTTTTGAAAACTAAATTTCATGCTGATGGTACTCTTGAGAGGTACAAAGCCCAATTGGTGGTGACACTTTTTCTTTAGTTGCTAATATGACCATTGTTCGTTTATTGCTTGCTATTACTGCTGCTTTTTACTGGCATCTTGAGCAACTTGATGTCAATAATGCTTTCTTACATGGTAATCTTGAGGAAGAGCTTTATATGAGTCTTCCCTTGGGCTTCAGTACTGATAATCCTCATTTTGTTTAAAAACTCCAGAAATCTTTATATGGATTAAAACAATAATCTCGTTAGTGGATTGCAAAATTATCTTCTGTCTTGCAGTCATGTAGGCTATATTGAGTCTAAATCTGATTACTCATTGTTTACTCATCATGTTGGTGACTCTTTTACTGCCCTATTAGTCTACATTGATGATATTGTTCTTGCTGGTAATGATTTTGCAGAGATTACTTGTATTAAGAGTTTTCTTGATGAATCTTTCAAAATTAAGGATCTTGATAAACTCAAATTTTTTCTTGGCCTTGAAGTAGCTCGTTTTGTATCTAGCACCATCTTAAATTAGAGGAAATTTGCATTTGATATTCTGGCTGATGTGTGATATTTAGGTTGTAAGCCATTGTCCACTCTTATGCTAGAAAGACAAGACATTTTCAGGATAATGCCACTCTTTTCAAAGATGTAGCTTCTTATCGTCGACTTGTCGGTCACCTTCTTTATTTGACAGCTATTAGACTTGATTTATCATATACAACTAAGCAATTGTGCTAATTTACCTAAGCTCCTACTATTACTCATCACACACCATCCCTTCGTGTTTTATGTTATCTCAAAAGTTGTCCTGGAAAAGGCCTTTTCTTCTTTGCTATTTCACCTCTTAAACTTACTGCTTTCAGTGCTTTTGATTGGGTCGGCTGTCCTGTTACACATCGTTCTCTCTTTGAATATTGCATTTTTCTGGGTCAATCTTTGGTTTCTTGGCGTTCCAAGAAAAAAACCACCGTTTCTCTCTCTTTATCTAAAGCTGAATATCATGCCATGGGTTGTGTTGCTTGTGAAATACAATGGTTATTATACCTTCTTCATGATCTTCAGATTCCTCACTATTTTCCAACCATTCTTTATTGTGACAATCATTTAGCTATGCACATTGCTTCTAATCCTACATTTCATGAACATACCAAACACTTCGAAATTGACCGCCATTTTGTTAGAGAAAAGGTTCAAGCTGGCATCATCAAGCTTCTCCCTGTCCATAGTGCTCATCAGCTTGCAGATGTATTACCCAAGTCTCTTAATCCTCAGCCTTTTCATGCTCTTATTTCCAAGCTTAGCATGATTAACATATACTCGCCAGCTTGTGGGGGTTAACACAGTTAGTAACATAATTAGCTACTGATGTGACATATGTATGACTGTATTTTTTTTTGTGAGAATAGCATTGTACAGTGAATTAGTATTTTCGGTTTTGAGTCCTATACATAAACAGAGTATTGTATTCATTCTTGTAAATTAATGGATTCAGAGATGGTTTTCTGTCCACTTTCCCTTTTCCATTTCTCTCGCTAATATGGTATTAGAAGAAACTAGGGAGAGTGGTTGTGAGTGGAAAAGAAAATAAAAGAGAAGGAAAATAAGAGAACATTAATGACAGTTAGATCGTCCAAAATTAATTTGTTTTAAAAAAAATAGTTGCAAACTAAAAGTTATATTTAGAACTTAAATTCCTTATTTGCAATATAGGTCATCAATTAAGATGAGTTGGAAAAGTCAGCGGGTCATAATTAAAACGGTTAGGTCATTTGGTTGAGCAGGTAACGTAATAATTAAATAAAAATTTAATAATTAATAATTAAATTGTACATATACTAGTACAAACTCAACTTTAAATTAAAAATTATAGATAAAAGCCAAAAAAAAAATCATCAAGATAACAATGTTGAAGAAATGTGAAAAATGAGAAGACATGAAGGTATATAAATACTCTCTTTTATTCTTATTATAATGCATAAACTACCAATTACACTATACTTAGGTATCATATTAATTATTCACTCTCCCACTATATGCAATATCTCAATTTTACCCCCTTACCTTTCCTCATAGTAGCTCTTGGAACCACTGACGTGTCCATATGTTAAAACAGAGAAATTTAAATTTTTGACATAGACAAAATAGAAAAACAACTCTTTCTCATTAACAAAGGCACAAAAAGCCAAAATCCAGATATTACACTGATCATATTGTATATAGATACATGCCAAGAAACAGGAAATATAAATCTCTACGCTTAAGCACTTTCCCTTGTCCTGCCTCTTTCGGAACTTTCACCTACATTGTGGAAAGGGTAAGGTTTCTAGAGAAACCTCAGTAGCATAATCATAACCAGAAACCATGTAATGCAATGCATGTCATAGTATATGCAATGCCCGTACTTTACCTCTAGTGTCCTCTCTCGGCACATACTGTGTACCAGGAGCCTGCACGTAACTCAACCCAAACTCAAACAGCCAAGGCATATACGGGGAGTCATACCTCTCATGCAAACAGGCTAACACAATCAAAACACAGCATACAAGCATACAACAAACAACAGACAAGCAGAGCAAAACAAGTTAAGGGTAGAGATTCTAGCCTTGCACAGTGTAAGGGCTCTGTTTCACTGTTTCTAGCACCATTGGATTACTGGTACACCTCTATGTAACACCTATCCATACCATAATACAGGCATTACTGTCTTCCTCTAACAGTATACTACTGCCCTTCCCCTCTTATACCCCTCAAGGTCCTGGTTTCCCATTACCTGCATTGTATCCTTCCTCTACAGTACCCATCAATAGAACACCCTATACACCCTACTGAGCCCGGGTTCCACCAATTGGCCCGTCTCCATAGCCCATACTAGGATAGTTGGGTAGCATCTCCCCTTAGATGTACCCAAAAAACTAGACCCCGTCAGTTGGGTAGCATCTCTCTTTTAGAATCCTTACCTTAGTCCGGGACAGTCGGACAAAACTTCCCCCTAAAAAATGCCACTTTGGTCTGGGATAGTTGAACAACACTTTCTCATAGGAAATTCCACTTTGGTCTTGGACAATCAGATAGCACCTGCCCTAGGAAATACTATCTTGGTTATGAAAAATTGGGCAACACTTCCCCTTAGGAGGCTCGTTTTGGCCGGAATAATTGGACAGAACATCCCCTTAGGTTCATTATCCAGGCCACCTAAATTGGACAGAACCTCCCCTTAAAATAACTCTAAAACTGCTGAAAATAAAGGAATTCAAAAGAGGGAGAAGACCAAACCTTGCTTATATTGAAGACTAGGCTGGGACCGCTCTAATTACTCCTGGATTACTCAGCTTTTTGAGAAGAGCAGGGGTGTCACAAGAGAGAGGGGAATGGCATGAATGAAGAACATAAAGGGGGATTTATACTTTTTTGAAGGGGTCAAAATACAAATATTTATTGGGTCTGTAAGTGTAATTTTCCCAAAATTTTTGTGTAGCCCAATCTAACCTTGACACATGGCACCATCTATAAGCATTTGGCTTGGCCACCAAGCACTTTGGGCAGAAACTTCATATGGGCCCCATTGAATTTTATTATATTTTCCAAAAGTACCTCTTTTGGCCCGAACATCAGAAAATTCTAGAAATTTCTGTACTTATCTAAAAATTCCCAAAATTTACTAGAAATAGCTACTATAAAGATTTCATAATTTATGGATTTCCAGAACTTCTAGAAATAATTTTTCTTTGAAAAGTCCATTTTACTAGTGATTTCCTGCCTTCAACAATTTTTGCTGAAATCTTTGGACATTTTCCTCAACTCCAACCAACTTCATAAATTCTATAAAATAATTTTCTAATTTTCCCTAATCCTAGTCTTGAACATTGATATAACATCCCAAAAAGTTTTAGGCCTAGATAGGGTATTTTGAGTAGACCAAGTGTCATACCCTAATATTTTTCGAAGCCTAGATGTGATATTTTGATGAATAGAGGGCCTTAGTTTGTAGAT
>JBAGKO010205864.1:0-13597 GCA_037177275.1 Acacia concinna
TATCTTTTTTTAAGTTTGTATCGCTTAACTGTAGGGGTATCTTCGTAGTATAGCTTTGTCTTTACCACCATCTGTGAGACCTCCAGAACGATACAGCGTTAGACCACGAGCCGTACCTAGATTGCATATACCCTGTGAACCAAGCATCTTGGCAAGCATAGTCAGACAGGCTACAGCCCATCTTAGAGCAGGGCAAAGCCTGACCCAGACCACAAGCCCCACTAGACTTGTTAATCGCTCCAGGGTTATTACCTGACTCATGAGCATATATAAAAGCCTTAGCCTCTGCTTCACTGCCCACAGGGCTTGCGTAGGCTACTGGTGAGCCTTTTGTTGCTAACTTGGCTTCTGATGCCTTTTTAGCTTGGAGTTGCTTATCCTTCTCCTCTAGCTGTTTCTGAAGCTCTTGGAGCTTCTGTTCGTTTACTGTCTTATTATTTAGTTCCTCATCGTACTTCTGGTTCAGTACCTTTAGTTCGGCTGAGGTGTCTTTTACTTCGATTGATTTTAATTCTAACTTCTGGTTGTTTAACTGTGCTTCTCTCACGAATGAGACCATTACTGCTACTACAATGAGTATAAGAATGGATTTTAAGATAGTTTTACCCATAGGCAGGACTCAGTCTCGGTAGGTCAGGTGTCCATATCTCCTTTTATTAAAGTTATTGTTTGCTGATGGTTTTACTAGCGAAGAAGTAGATTCCTCCAGCAAGTATGATACCGCCAACGACCTTCATATTAACACTGCCTTGCGTGAATAGTACATATCCACCAGCTATGGCTGTTGCAAAGAATACAAACTGTGAAATGTCTACCACTGTTTGCATAAATGAGTCCGCAAGACCCTTTAGTGTTCTCTTTGATTGTTTCCGCTTTTTTGGTGTAGCATCTAGTGTTTCCACGAAGCTACCTTTATTTGATTTTGACATTATAATCCTTTCTTTGATTATGTTATCCATTATACACACTATTACGCTTATGTCAATAGACAGAGTGGAGGAGGCGAACGAACATCGTATAAACCTGAGGGGTATTACCTCCTCCGCACCACCTACTAATAAATACCCACTACAATCTTATCCACATCACCGTCCCAGACAAACTGGTGCATTAAGCTCTCAATGTACTCTTTGGTGTCATCAGGTAGCACTCCAGCCTTCACCAGCCCGTCTAAGACAAATTTCTGGGCAAAAGATACATTATCAGGGTCGGGGTACTTACCTCGTCTGGGGACAACGTGCCAAGTGAAGATAATGTTTACTGGAAATTCGGTTACTTTACCTGCGTGTTTGAGGGTCTGAGATACTACCGCTTCGGTTTCGTCCTTCTTTATCTTGGAGGCTATAAACCTGTTCCTACGCTCTGCGTTGATGTACTCGTTGAGGAACGTGGCACGACCTGTGATTTCTAGCTCAAGACTCATTACTCAACCTTTTCTTACGTTCTTTGGGTGTCTCAGGTTTATCGTAAGCCAAATATCTCTTCTCGATACCATATAGGGTACTCGCTAAGGTTGCTTTAGGAGTCTCCTCTACTTGGTTAGGGGTTTTAAGTTCTCGAATTACGTTTTCAGGTAATTTCATTCTCAAGTCAGTTCTCCAAGCATAGTGAGCGTAAGGTTTGGGCATTGGGAAGTCACCCTCCATACCAAGCAACCACTTGTATATTTTAACATGTCTTCGCTCTGCCTTATTTACTGCTTGTGCAATCAACTCCGCCAATGATTCTTTTATGATGTGTTCGTGACTTGCACCCTCGGCTACGCCCCGCTTAGTCAGCAAACCGTTACGTTCTGGGTGCAAGGCTGCATCTATCTGCTGTTCTAGTGTATTAGTTGGAGTGTTATCTCCTTTAGTAATTTGGGCTATCGCATCATTATTCCATTGTCGCATATCTTCGTCATTCATAATTACTCCTCTACATCCTTACTTTTATGAGTGGGAGCCGATTTTAATACCTCTAAAAGCTCTTTGCCTTTGTCTGTAAGCCACGAGCCACCAACGGAGCTACCATGTTCAATCAACTCTTTGCTGTCCAGCCAGTGAGCAATTATTTCGTATTCTATCTTGTCGTATATTTTCAACTTACGCTCGTCAAATGGTTTGCCAAAGTGTCCAAGTATCTCATGAGCCAACTCCGCTATTTCGTCTGAGCTTCCACACCCACAGCCACCCATGATACCGACCCATAAGTATTCTTCGGGAGAGTCATACCAACAACCATCTGGTGCCTCATATTCTGGTGGGTTCATCTTATCCTCTTTTCTGGCTTATATAAGCCTGGTTAATCATTTGTTCCTCACAATTAAGTTAATATCACCGAGTCTTGTATCCTGAATATCATCAATAGCGATAATCTTGGCGTACTTCTTGCGTAGCTCTTGGTGTTCTAGTTTGGAGTGGTATTTAACATCGTCTAAACTTAATCGTCTGCCGATTGTTTCTGCGTACTGCTTGCCACCGCCTGACCAAACAATTACATCAACATTCTTCCATTTTTGTACACCGAGTATCCTAAGCAAGGCAATAGTAGAGTGGCAATCCAAATATTCATCTATAAGCGTTCCGTCAACATCAAAACAAATCGCTACTTTCTCCATGCCCTCACCAAATGGTAATCCTAGTTCCTCGTTTTTACCCATCACTTCTCTCCTAATCTGTCTTGTAGGGCTGTTCTAAGCTCTTGTCTGAGTGCATTTCTAAATCCTGAAGCAATATCTCCCCACTCATCAATAACTAGTCCATTGGGTGTTTTGGTAATCTTACTCTCCATACCCTTTTCAGGCTCACCCACTAATTCTAAGAATATACTTAGATAATGTGAGTCTATTTTTTTAATCATGTTTTTTCTAAGTGTTAGATAATCGATTGATAAGTCTTTAACTCCCATATCAAAAGCATCATCTAGTACTATTCCTACTGTATTGTCTGGTGATGATGTCATACTAATCTTTCCTATCCAATAACTCAGACTTCTTAAAAACAGTCCTGGTTTTAAGGTCAAATCTTTTGTTAAAAGCTTTTCTTGCCTCTCTGCGTGTATTGAATATCTTGTCACCAACCTCCGAATACTCGACAGAATATCTAGTCTTCCAAGACTCATCTTTATTCTCAGACTTGGAGAAGTCTACAGGGCATACATCAAATGTCTCACTGCCATCCCATATAGCATTTATTGAGTAAACATAGACTGGCTCAATAGTGTAATACCATTCATTACGCTCACACTTACACCACCTACCGCAACTGGTACACGATTCTGGTGGCTTACGCCTCAAGTTATTTCTTATCTCGAAGAACTGTTGACCAAACTTGACCTTGCTCATCTTTAATCCTTCCTATACCAAATTATGATATCTCTAGCCTCTTATAAGCAGTAGCTCTTGATACACCCATCTCTCTAGCTATTGCAGTTATCGACATCTGCTTGCCTTTGTAAGTGTAATACTTAGCTGGACCACGTCGGCTCTTTCTGCCACCGAGCGAGCCAGCCACTCTAGCTTTCTCTCTACCTATCTCTCCGTAACCGAAGCCTCCGCCAGTCGAAACGCTGCCGCCACGCTGGCCTATCTTCTTGTAGAAGTCTGGGTCTTTCTTCAAGTTAGCGTCTCTAGCCTTAATTCCACCAATTCTATTGCCTGCCATGATTAGAATCCTAACTCTTCGTTTAATTCCTCATCAGACACTTCTACAGGCTCTACAACAGGTTCTACAGTAGGAGTG
Source organism: Acacia concinna (assembly GCA_037177275.1). Classification (NCBI taxonomy): domain Eukaryota; kingdom Viridiplantae; phylum Streptophyta; class Magnoliopsida; order Fabales; family Fabaceae; genus Acacia; species Acacia concinna. Next base: position 3,723 of record JBAGKO010205864.1, read on the forward strand.
GTCTCTTTCTTCACTCCGCTGTACTTCTCGCCTGTGACAGCCTCGTAGATAGCCAAATTGAGTTCCCAAAGTTTCTTTAGTTTGCCCTCTTGCTCTACTGCCTGTTTAGACTGTTTGCTTGGTCGGGAGATATTGATATACTCTCCGTTCCTTTCAACTACTACCTCATCACCTGTTACTAAATCGCCATCAAAGGTTGAACCTTTTTTACCGCTTTTAGTTGTAACGCTGTATAATGCCCACTCTTTACCTGTCTTTGCACTTGTACCTGTTTTAAAAGGTGTTGCATCTATTCCTTGTACATAATCAATTTCCATTATTTTACTCCTTTATTAGTTAACTTAATTGTTTTCCAAACTCCATCTAGGTGATACAGTTCCAAACCTTCCACAGTCCAGCCACCTGATTCCATAATCGAAGCGTAGAAGCTCAACTGATGGGTATAGGTTTCAATCTTAGCTGGTGTCATATCGCTGTTGGTTTTGTAATCACCTATGATACATTTCTTATCACCTGTCACTACTAACCTATCAATCTGTCCTGCCCACTTGCGGTCATGGTCTACTACCATCGGCTCGTAGATAGCTTTCTCGCTCTCTCTGCCTTTGAAGAAGTCGTCTACAATCTTTCTAACCATTGGTATTGGTGATAGGTGGTATTCTTTACCTAACTTCTCAGATATATCTTTGTACTTGCCATACATCTCTAAAGCTTGGTGAGCGGTTGTGCCGAAACTAGCACTAATCTCTCCTCTAAGCTTCCACATAGCCACTAAGTCTTTGGTTTCGATAGTAGGGTGATTCTTGGTCATCTTACCTGCTATAGCCCCAAAGTCAGTTTCCTTGTCGAACTTCTTAGCATACTGGCTACCACTGAGATAAACTTCGCCTTTGTCGTTAGTGTAGACATGGGCTACTGGGTCGTACAGAATACTCCCACCAACCAGACACTCAACCTTTTTAGCATTGCTAGATGTAGTGCCACCCTGCAAGGCTTTACCCTCTTCTGCATACTGCTGGCTGATACCTACAATATGGCTCATAGCTAGGGCTTTAGCCTCTTCAATGTCGTCATCTACCTCAACTGTTATAGCAGGCTGAATGTTAGCGTACTGAGCTGATGGTATGACAGCTGTTACTGTTATTTCCTTTACTTTCATGTAATCCCTTTCTTATTGTTCTTTCATTGTATCACAGTTGTGCTTAGTTAGTCAAGACCGCATTATTTTCATTACTTCTTTAACATCGGCTGTCGTGATTTCTTTCTTGTCCTTACAGATACAGCCATCTTTTGTATAATCGCACCAGTCTTTCTTCTTCTCGTATAGGTAGCTATAAGCTTTAGGCTTAAACTCCTGCCATGTTCTCGGTTCTTCTCGCTGTAGCTCTTTCATGTACAACCTGTATATCTCTCGGTGTATCGACCCCTCACACCTCTTCACCATGCCTGAATCTATCATTGGTAGGGTCTTAATTTCATCAGGCACTAGGATTACCTTTGTGATAGTAGATAGCTTGTACTGGCTACCTGATAAATTGACGTAGTCTGGCTTGCCTGTAACCCTGGACTGTATCTTGATTATCTCCTCACCCTGATGCTGGTTTACTGAAACCTGTGTTCTGTCGCTAAAGACTACTCGGTATGCCATTTTTTAATCTCATCTCTCCACGCTGTTAATATATATTCTAATCGTCCTAAAGCTATTCTCTCGTACTTCTCGGTAGCTTTAAGCTTTAATCGTCTAACCTTTTTTATGTCAAGTGTGAGCTCTATCTCACGCTCTAGGGTTGATTGGTCGTTCATAGCGAAACTGCCCCACCTTCCATTGTTTGTTGTCTTTTGCTGTAATTCATTACATCGTTAACTTTGTAATACAAGTCTTTAGGGCTAGATACCATCGGTGCATATTTCTCACCCTGTATACTAATTGCATAATGCACAACTTCCATTGTCTTATCGCCTAGTATCTTATTGAGAGTGTTGGCATATTGTCGCTGTCTGGCTACTGGAGTTGGTGTCAGCCCTGTGAACTTGGTGAATGCTTCGATTATCTCTGAAACTTCTTTCTTACCCTGTACGCTGTAGTCTTGTCTCATTTCTTACCCTTTATTGAAACATGGGTGATACCGTGCGGCTCGTCTACAACCTGCACCCAATTATCATCTTTAAATGCTTGGATAATTTGTTCTATGCGTTCATCTGCATTTTTTGGGTCGGCATACTTTCGGTAGTCGTATTGAATAAGTTTAATTATTGTTAGTAGCTTTTCTTCAATACTCATAACATCACCGCATTTTCATATTTATATTCATTGAATCGTTTGTACCTTTTTTCTGTAATCTCTGGACTTGCAGGGTATCTATCTTTCAATGCTCGTCTAGCTCTTGTTATTGATTCAGCTGCCGTAGCGTTCATAAACGCCACCTTTTGCTCATCATTGAGGTATAAGCCGTTTTGTTCCCAACAAGCCAACAGCAAGGCTCTATCGTTGTCTCTGAGGGTCTGAGGGGTAGCTGTCTTGTACCCGTATCTAAGCAACTGTTCTACTCGGTCAATAAGCCTATTCTGAGCAACCATCTGAGAACCCCTCTGGTGGTGCTACTTCGTCAATGTCTACACCCTCCATAAACCTGTTGAATATCTTAATCTCCTCGATACAGTCCATCATGTCATCTTCAGTTGTTGCCATGTATGCTTTTTTTAATTGTCCCATGTTACCCTTTCTTTATTACTATTTAAGTATAACTGTTATAAACTTATAACTCAACGATTGTTGTCAATTTGACTATCTCGTTGTCGTTCTACCTTTGCATTTATCTCGCTTACTGCCTGCGGTGAGTCCATCGAATCCGTTGGCTCGGTATAACCTCCGCCAAACATTGCTTCAATCTCCTGCATATCTTTTGTAACTTTAAGTTTTCGCTTGTAAGCTTTGTTATACTCGGCTAATTCTGCCATTGTGAAGCGTTCTGAGCCTTTTATAGCCCTATCACAGCGGTTACAGCGGAATATATCGTTATCTCCATCATAGTAGCCTGCAATTGGCTTACAATCGCAACAAGTTGTAATGTCTGCCATGCTCATATATCTAACTCCTTTACTAATTCATCAACATTATTTAATAACTCTAGTAATTCTCTGGCGGCGTGGGCGTTGTCCTCTTGTTGTCCTGGAAAATCTCCGTCCCACTCTCCCATAATCTCATCACATCGAGTTCGCAAGTATTCCATTACTTTTTCATAATCACTCATAATTCCTCCACTCTACATTTAGTGTTAGGGTTACTGTCTCGGCTCTCACAAACAAACTTTAAGTTGTAATCATCTTGTAACGCACCACAGTAATTCTCAGTGAACATGTTTATTTCTTGTCTAGCTCGGTTACAGGCACTATATACCTGTTCTTTTTCTGTTGGTGGCTTGTCTAGGTAGCCCACTACTAACAGGGCTATGATTAGGGGTATTGCTAATAGGGTGTATTTCATTTTGCACACTCCTTTTTGATATATGCCTCTAAGTTGTCTATCTCTGTATTGTCTTTGTCGCTTATCACTTCGCCATTATTGTAGTTGGCTAAGATGTCTTGTACTTTATAAGTTGCTTCTGTGATTGTCATTTTGTAACCTTTCTTATTATTTATTGTTCGTTATGTCTTTCGTATTGCTCTTTAAAATCTAGCTTCACATTGTCTATAAACACTGTATAGATGTTCTTGCTATCAATAACTATCTTTACATCTGTAACCTTTTGCGATGGTCCTATCTGAAAATGTATAAAACCATTATCAAAGCTCATCTTCTTGCGTTTACTAAATAGCTTCATTTCTCTGGGTCTCCGTAGGGTACATCTGTATTAGCGTTGATAATACGATGATCGTTCTCAACTTTGGCACCTTTTAACCTTTTTGCGAGTCTTGCGTCTACTTTAAATGCCCAGTCGTTGTTTGCATGAGTAAAACCGCTCTCATACGCTTTTTCTTCTTTTTCGGCTACATAGTTCGACAGTTCAGTGATTAAGTTGAAGTGCGGTTCCTTGTGTCAGTATTTGCCTAAGATAGCGTATATCTCTTGGTCGTATAGCTTGCTCATCGTTTTACCATTATTCTGTAAGTAGCACAGTTGTTGTATATGCTCTCATTATCTGTTGATATTCTGCCGTGATAGTTTTTGGCTTCTTTTAAGTCCTCTACTGTTGCAAGCTTCCAGTTGTCTTGTACCTCGCTTAGTCCGTCAATCATGCCGTCAAACTCAGTTGCTTGCTTAATCATTACTTTGTTCTTTCGTGCTAGTGCGTACAGTGTGTTAAAAGTCATATTGTCATTCCTCCTTGGTATACTGGGCAATAGTTTGCCTCAACGCCTTTGCTTGCTAGTTTCTGTACAGCTGATGTTGCTGTATTCATGCTTGCGTAATACTTAGTTACTAACTTACCTTTGCTGTTCTTGTATGTAACTTGCCAGTTCTTCATGCTGTTACCGCCTTTGTTAGTTCGTTCAACTTCTGCTCTCCTAGCTTGTCGATTGCGTTCCTAAGTGTACCTTTAGCGTCATATTTGCGTGCAAAATTAGTGTTTGTTAGTCGTACACCATTTACTGTTGGATAGAATACAACCCTTTTACCTGTCTTGTTTAGCTTGCGTACGATTTTGTAGTCGTTCATTTTGTAACCTTTCTTTAGTTAAATTGTTTTGGTTAGTCACCTATTGTATACAAGGGAGCTTCTGTACCATCGTACGTGTGGTTAGGTTTTACATCGTCATGTATTTCCTCAAATAGGGTGTCTTTAAATTGCTTGTTGCTCATGTTCGCAAGCCAGTCAAGTGCCTCAAGTGTCTTCTTGTCTGCACCATCTTTTTTTAGATTGGTAATAAACATTTTCTTTTGTTTATCGTTTAATTTAATAAACTTCTTTACGATTTCTAGTGTTGTCATTTTGTAACCTTTCTTTAATTTACTTCTCCAGGTTCAACCCTGTAATTGTAGTTATATAAGCTTATATTGCACCAGTGAATTGATGTTATCTTGTATCAATTATGTTGTGCTAGTGAAGCAGTATAACCACAATAACAAGGTCGATTCTCTTGTTATTTCTATAATCTGTACGTTGCCAGCTGTTAAGCTGGAAAGTTGGGGCAAGATTACTAATACTTGCATATAAGTCTGCGACCTACGTCTTGGTATTAAACGACCCAACTATTTAAACTACTACTGTTTTTACTACTTTGACTAACTCAACGCCTGTTGCGTTATACATTGCGATATATCGTTGTTTTGGAGTGTCAACATAAGTAATTTTTATAACTGTTTTCATTGTAATTGTCCTTTACTGTTATTTAATAACCGACAATGTACAGATTATAGTGATACAACGCCCGCTCGGTTTCAGAGCTTGCCAGCGTTATATCTGTATCAATACCGCTTGCCAGTAACTAAACTGGCGTTATCTATACTAGGCTAAAATCTTTCAATTCAGCCCATGCCCAAGCTGTTTCATGCCCTGCTACGATTGTTTTGTTTTCATCAATAATTACAGGTGTTTTACTTTTGTAGTTATCAAGTTCAACAAACAGCGTAGTTAGGTCTGAGCTGGTCATCAGTGGCAATTTTGGGTTATTTACATTTACCATCTTATACATTTTGTTATCCTTTACTTATTAGTTACTAATAAGCGGTATTGACTGTTTTTAATCATCTGTTACTGTGCTATATGTCGATTGGCCGTGCTATGTACTAAGGATTCTATTTTGTCCGTGTTCTCAGGTTCTAGGCTAGAATCAACCCCTGCTTTTCTTGATATAGCGGTGTAGTCGTTATGACTGGATGACTAAGTTGTTAAAGTGTAGTGCACTGTAACTATCTAGCGGTTGGCGGTTAGCTACTCGTATTGTTTGAGTGCTGGTTGCTCGGTGGCTAGATTGTTATTGTGCTGGCTTGCGATGTTCGTTCGTTTGCCTACCAATCACTATAGGCTAGTTATGCTTATATGTCAATCATAGTTAGGTACATAATATAAAATGTACTACTTCTACTACTGTTACAATGTGTGTATTATTTACAACAAAGTATAACTAGAATAGGTACATATAGAGTATACGTATAGTAAATGTTATACTGTAGCCATTATGACAAACGATATAAACCTAGACCTAACAACACTAATACCACCAACTAACAACTCGCCCGCCAATCAACAGACTACTAAGAATAGAGTAGGTATCCATAAACCACTAACACGAAAACAAGAGGCTTTTGTTAAAGAGATAGTATCTAAACCTAAACAAAGTGCTACTCAAGCTGTAATGAATACCTATAATGTAGCCAATGCCAAGACAGCAAGTGTTATAGCAACTGAGAACTTAGCAAAACCTAGTATAATTTCTAGGCTTGGTGATGCTAATAATATGATTGAACAGGTATTAATGGATACAGTAGGTGAATATGGTAATTCAGATAAGATACAAGAACGCAGTTTAGCAGTTGATACAAGTAAATGGATACACGATAAGATACATGGTAAGGCAGTACAAAAGAGTAGTAGTGTAAACTTTAACTTTACGCAGCATGTAGGAGATAAGAGCAAAGACTACGGACTCTAAGCTTACCTGTTAGACTGCACCTAAGCCGTTCTAAGCGTAGTTAATAGTAAAGATGACATTATATACATCTAAGTAATTGAATAGGTATAGTCGCCAAATAGGTAATGTGCGACATAAGGCTTGCCTACCTCTGTTAGTAGGACAGCAACATATAAGACTAAGACATGGCTACAATGTATACACCATATATAGCGTACCTATTAAACAAAAGACTAAGCATCCTAAGCTTGTGTGTGGTGTTGTTTATAGGGTAGTGGTGGTCTGTTACACCCCTCTAGGGGCAAATCTGTGTGGTTGTAGGGGTATATATAAAAATATATAAAAGAGAGTGTGTGTACAAAGGTATAAATTTTTTGTATCCGTATTTTTATATAATACTTATGCTTTTACCAAAATAGTTTTAGTGGTGTGTCGTAGGTTTGCTTGAACTCTACAAACTTATCCCATTGTTTCTTACTTGGTGTTTTACCTGGACCGTCGCTATTTTCGATTAGGTGCTGTGCCAGGTTGTATAGTTCTTCGTTGTACTCAATAGCTAGGTCTACTGCATGTTGTCGTTTCTTCCATGTGTTGTAGGCAATGTAGGACAGTACAAAGTTTTCTGGTGTACTCATATCTCCGTACCCGCTACCATTGAATGCTGTGAATGAGTGGTACAACCATTGCATACCTTTTGTCTTGTATGTTTTATAATGTCTTATTTCTACTTTGGGTGTTGACATATTTTCCTTCCTCCCTTACCATAATTAGAAGAGAACTTATAACTTATAACTATACCTTTAATCCCCATCGGATGTTACAGTCCTATCAACAAAAATCTTTATTAAACAGGCTTTGTACCAATACGAAAGCTTTAGCTTGAGTATCAACCGTAGTGTTAACGTAGGTTGTGTCTTAAGACATTCGCTATCGCTCAGACACCCCTATTCTAATTTCTATTATAGGGTTGTCTTAAGGAAAGGTTAGTTGTTAAGGATTTCAGTGGCCTGGGTTTCTCATCGCCTCCAGGCAGGCTCATGTCCAACTTTAGCCCCTTACTGACCTTTGTACGGCTTCTTCCAGGTTCTACCCCTGAGCTTCCCCGTCGGAGCAGTTGTCGCTCCCCATGTCTGCTTTGTAAGGTAACATCGCTAAATGTTGACAACAGTTAATCACATTGTTAGTATGAATACAAGCCTTAATGGCGACCCTAAGAGAACATCGCTAACAAGCCTCCCGAAACGGAGGCTTTCTCTTTTCTCTAAAATATTTTACTTGACATTTTCTAAAATATACGTATACTTATAGTCAATGAAGAATATACTAATCATACTAGCTTTCCTACTTATCAGCCCGATAATGATTAGAGCTATTGTAGGTTCCCAAACCTCCAGCCCCACATCAGAGCGAGAGGCGTTTGTAGAGGGTTGTGTTGATGCGGGAGCTTTAGAGGCTACCTGTGGTTGTATCTATGATGGTCTATCAGATAGATACGGCTCAGATTACATCGTAAACGCTGTTCCACGTTGGGACAGAGACGACTTCACCGAGGAAGAGTTACAAATCATAAACGCATGTAAGTAGGGTATCTTATACCTATACTTATATTGCTATTGCTTTGCACAATATAGTAGGAGTATATTATAAGTATACCGATACTCCTCCCACGGTTATCGGTTCAAAACCAAAACCCTTTCTCGCAGGAGGCCGTTAAACCTTAACAGGACAGTAGGCCTCCTTTTTGATTTGCTGTGATATAATAAGCTTAAAGAATGTCATTATAACGGTAGTAAACAAACAAATAAGGAGAAAAACAATATGGCAAGTTACTTAGACCAACAGAACATCTACGTCGCTATGGGCGGTTCTAAAACTGCTGGTACAACTACAGCAGATACAGCAACTCTAACCTCAGAGGATAGTGGCAAAGTTATAATCGCCACTAAAGGTTCAGCAACACAGGTATTCACCCTACCAAGTGCAGCAGTTCCTGGACAAAGATTCACATTCGTATGTGGCCATGCATCAGGTGAGATTTTGGTTAACCCAGGTGCAGCCGACAATATCGTTGGTAAGACACATGGTGCTGAGAACGGTACTGGTATTGCAACTGCAACAGCAGCAGGTATCAAGAACACAGCCGCTACTAATGTAATCGGTGATGTCTGTACTCTAGTATCAGACGGTGTTACATCATGGTTCATGACATCTGTCGCAGGTGTTTGGGCGGCACAATAAAATAATATACATATACTTACTACGCATAGAGAGCCGAAAGGCTCTTTTTGCTTTATGCGTATAGTGGTATACTTATACTATGAGCAATAGCACTATCTACATACGGGCAAAAAATCAGGGGTTGTGGGATACTATTCCTAATAAGTCTGATTTTATAAATAACGTACTTAGCCAGTTACGCTATCAGCAACAGCAAAAAGAGAAAGCTAAAATGAGGGAATTAAAAAATGAAGAAACAAATGCAAAAAATACAACAGTCAATAAAGAACCTACTGTACAGGCGTAAGAAGTACGAGCAGTTCGGTTCCCAGATTGTCGCACTCTATACCTATAACGGTCTATTAGTGGTTGCTACCAAGCTAGATGTTTTTGTTACTGAGGACGGAGTTAACTACGAGAAGGTTGTAGTCCGTGGCGACAGTTAATTTTAACTTTGAGGGTTATAAGAGAGCGATTGAAGACAACTTCACGATTATTGATAAGTACCAAAAAGAAGTACCATTCATTTTAAACAAAGCCCAGCTCCACTTCCTTGAGAATCTAACCGAGAGAAACGTAATCCTAAAAGCCCGTAAGATGGGATTTTCATCCGTACTACTTGCAGTAGCCTGTGTGAAATTCCTATTTGGTAAGAACGAACGCTGTGTATCAATGTCATTTGATAGAGAGGCTTCATCTAAACAGCTAGACCGTGCCAAGCACTTTCTTAAAAGCTATGAGCGAAAGAACAAAGCTGAGATACCACTCAAGTACAACTCTAAGAACGAGATGGTATGGGAAGGTATCAACGAAGATGGTACAACCTTTACTAACGCCCTGCGTGTCGGTACAGCCAAGTCTCAAGGCTTCGGTCGTGGTGATGATATTACCTTTTTGCACTTAACTGAGGTATCTTTAGCAGACCACCTAGACCAGCTTTTAGCGGGTGTAGGAGAGGCCGTAGTTAATAACGCCATAATTACCCTAGAAACTACCGCAAACGGCTACAACGGCTTTAAAACCTTTTGGGACGAGGCTATGGCGGGTTCTCGTGGCTACAAAGCCCTGTTTTATGACCCTCCTTGG
>JBAGKO010205907.1:0-13594 GCA_037177275.1 Acacia concinna
AGTCTTGACCTCAGGTGGTAGATGGCCATTCTCCATGTGTTTGGCCTTCAAGCTCCGGTGTCTCCATCCTTGATCCATCTTGGGCTCCAATTTCTCTTTTACTTGCCTAAAAACATCATCACAGAACTTTTGCCAAGGCAAGTGAAGAATTATATAATTAATATAAAATAATCCATTTTTACCTCAAAATCATCAAAATGCAAAGTATGAGACATGTAATACAAATACTATAAATACCATGCAATTTAAGGGTAAATGTGTGCAATTTAGATATAAAATACTCTAGAAAACCACATAAATATCATGTCTTATCAATGGGTTACCACAGAGGGTGGTTAAGAGGAATAGAGCAATTGGAACCAATTTTCCAAGACAAATGATTTGTGATAATTTTAGCACATTGAGCAACACCCTTCCAAATCCAAGAGGAGTTATAAGGAGAGCACATTAAAGATGCATCAAATTCATTAATATATTTAGGCTTCAGTGTTTCAACTAAGAGTGATCCCTGTTTAGCATTAAGAATGCACTAAATCTGTTTAGCAAGTAATGATTTATTCACCAATCCAATGATTTAAGACCCAGTCCTCCCTCACTCTTTGGTATGAAAATTAAATCTTTCCTTGCTAGATGAATTCTATTCCTTTCACCATTGGAACCCCATAAAAAATTAGCACACTTTGAATTAATCTTATCACAAATATATTGGGGAGCTTGATACATGATAAGACATTAATGTTTACTCCAATAATGATATATTAAATTAAAGTTAATCTTGAAGCTTGGGAAAGTAATCTAAATTTCCATTCAACAGTTCTTTTATAGATGACATTGTTGACTTGTAAATAAATAAGAGATTTATTTCTAACAGGGTCAACCCAGGTACCCAAATATTTCCCAAGTTTATCAGAGTAATGGATACAAAAAAAAAACTAAGACTAATGAGTCTTCTTATCTCTTAGGAAATTTGGGCAGAAAATTAAGGAAGACTTAGATTTATTAGTCTTCTGACTTGACCATAGACTGTACAAGTCAAGTGAAGCTTTGATAGAATTCACACTTTTATCTGAGCCTTCAAAGAACATGATGGAGTCATCATCGTATAGAAGATGAGATACCGACTGAGAGAGTTTGCTTATCTTGATTCCCTTTAATAAACCTGCATGCTCAAAATGGTTTCAAATATAAGACAAAACATTAGCTGCAATGATGTAAATATAAGGAGATAGAGAATCGCCTTGACGAACAACTCTAATGGGGTTAAACCTATCAGCCATGTGATCATTTAGGCAAACTTGATAGCTTTGTAATATATTACATTACGAGGGCAATCCATTTGTTAGGAAAATTCATCTTCTTAAGAGTAGTATAGATGAAATTCCAAGAAAGAGTATTAAATGCTTTGGAGAAATCAATCTTAAGGGCACCAAGATTTTTCCTTCCTCTCTTTGATGAATGAATTTGATGCATCAAATCTGTAGCTAGCGAAATGTTTTCTGATATGTTCCTCCCCTTTAAAAAACCACACTGGAAGGGTGCTATATAATCATCAAGAACCATCTTCATCCTTAGACAGATTACCTTGGAAATAATTTTATATAAGATATTACATAGACTTATGGGACACAAATCTTTAAAGGTCTAGACTTGATCACCTTTCAAGATCAATATGATATTGGTTTTGTTAAAAGATTTCAAAATACATTCATTTTTCAAAAAGGATTGCAACATACTGAAAAGATCATCTTTGATTAGTTCTCAATATCTTTGGTAGAAATAATCATGGATCCCATCTGATCCATGAGCACTATTTTTAGGAAGGGAGAAAACTGCCTTTTTAAGTTCATCCATGGTAAAAGGCTACAAGAAAGTTGAAAAATAATCCTGAGAGATTTTGGGCACAGAGACTTGATCCAAAGTCATAAGTAAATCTTGAATAGGTAGTTCATGCTAACTTTCATAAACCTCTTTAAAATGATGTGCAACCATATTTAGCAGTGTATAAAAAATTGGACTAGACCAGCCGGTTCAAACGAAAACTGGTGAAGTGGCCATAGGTCTAGTCCATTCTGACCTAGTCAAACTGGTGGTAACCCTGACCGGTTTGACTATGAACCAGTTCACCCACAATTTTTTAAAATTTTTTAAAAAATTTCTTTATAATTTCATACCTTTTTTTTGGATAAACCAAGGTATCCCCCATCCCGGTAGGCCAAGGATTAATCTTTCGCTCATTGTGTTTATAATTTCATACTAACAAATCTAAAATCTTGACTTTCTCACTTGTTTAACCTCAGTTTAGTTAGCCAGTGTGACCTACTAACCCTAACCTAGTGCCTCGACCGGTTCAGTGATTGGTTTAGTTTTTAATACATTGATATTTAGGATTTCATCATGATTGTTTGTCCAAGAATCATCATTCCTTTTGATAACCTTAATTAGATTCTTTTATTTCCTTATTGACACTATTGAGTGAGAATTTTGTGTTACATTCGCCCTCATAAATCCATTTCATTTTTGCTCTCTACGCCCAATAACTATGTTCACAGTCATAGAGGAATTCAAGATGATGTTTCATTTCAACAAATTCCTATTTTTGTTCACCTGAAGGAATAAGATTCATGGAGAAGGTGGCAGAAATCGAACTCAAGTTTTCCTCCACATATTGTACTTGAAGAGATAGGTTGCCAATATGATTCTTATTCCAATTAACCAAGTCAAAAAGGGTTCTATTTAGTTTACAATGGAGTCTGAATGCTGGAGAGCCTAAAGAGTGAATGGACCATGAATCCTAAATGATTTTATCACTTTCTGGAAAATTGAATCATAATTCTTCAAATTTCTTATAACTCATTTTCTTATTTTCCATGAAAGTTGTGAATAGAATAGGCCCATGGTCTGAAGCAGCTATTGGGAATACAGTATACATGGACTGAGGGAAAGCAGACAACCACAAATGATTAACAAAAGACCTATCAATTGTTGCCAATAAGAAATCATCACCCTTTCTATTATGACCTTTTTATGGAATCGTTATTAGATTGCAATCCTCAAGACGATTGATACATTCTCATACCACTATTTTTGCCCAAGCACAATAGTTTGTCCTCTTGGTACAAAATTTGGTTAAAATCACCAATGAGCATCCAAGGCTTATCTACAGTCGCAGCTGTATTAGATAGCCAATTCTAAAGATGGTGACAATGATTAGAGGAAGGAGGTACATAAATAAAAGAAATCATATAATAAAAAACATCATGAATTTTATTGATTGAACAGTGACATACACATGGAAAAAGCTCCAAAACATTAACTAAAAAGGGTGATTTCCATACTACTAACATTCTTGCACCTAACCCAACTGCATCAACACCACTAAAACGTGAAAAGCCTAAATTCACAAAAGGTAGGAAGGCATAACTAGCTAAGATCTTAGTTTTACAAAGGAATAAAAAATCAAAATTATGCTTAGAAACTAATCTCTTGCATCTTTAAATTATTGTGGCCTTCCTAAATCTACAACAATTCCCATTTAAGGCCTTTAGAATGACTCAAGAAGCTTAAAGGCAGCTTCCCTAGCCTGAGGAGATGGAGGCATTGTCAATCTTTAGCTATTTCACATGAGGGACCCATTCAAAATCTGCAGCTTTCCTTTTCTTCATTGAATTTGGATATGGAGGAAAAGGTCTTGAACCATTGTTCATAGAAGTTATGATTGGGTGAAAATTCTTCTCATTGTTGATGGACCCATCAGCAGAGCTCAACTTGATATAAAAAAAGAATCTATTGTCATTAGCAGAAGCTTCTTCAGCAAAGGTGATTGGAGAACCAATGTAGGAGGCCAAGTAAAAGGCACTTACAGAAAGAACAAACTTTACAAAATTCATGTTATTCCTTGGAATAATCTGCCAATTGAACGAGCCAGAGGAAGATTTAATGAAAGATAATAAAAAACCAGACGTATCTCATCCTTAAGAGGAAGCCATCTTAGCCCACCTATCATGAGTCAGCTGCGAAAAGTTAGGGGAATAATTGGCTAAGAACCATTTGATAGAGCACAAACTAAACTCCTTTTCATCTAACAAGAAACATCTATAATCAAAGTAAAATTCCACCATTTTACCCAACATTTTGATGCATCCATGAATGATCTTATCAACTTTAGGGGTCAAATCAGATAATTTCCTTTTCAAAGTCAAGTTGTCAGTAAGAACAACCTCACCCTCAAGAAAGTAAGGAACAAAAAACTGAAGATTGTCATTCTTAACAACCAGAGGAGCTGAAGGACTAAGGAAGGAAGAGAAAAATCCATTTTATGAAGAGTTTGCTTTCAAAAGAGGAGGGTCTAGAGAATCAATAAATTTAGGATGATGAAGAGAAGAATTTGGCTCAACAGTAGAGGTACTTCGAACACGGATGTTTGGCAAATTAGATCCATACTTATCAAAACTATGTTCCTGCTCAGAGGTTAGGGGATGCTCCACATTTAGAACTTGCTTTTGAGGGATGTTTTTTGCACCATTCTTAGAAACAACTTCTTGATCCAAAACATTTATCAGGCTATCAATATCTATTAGCTTAGTAGAAGGAATTTCCTTTAAAACCCCACTACTAGGAACAGATGCAGCTTCTCTATTGATATCAATATTTGGTGTTTTGATGAAGATCAGAATTAGGCATGAGGTTAGCAGAAGGAGAGGATGCTGAGATATTTTGATGATTATGCTCAGTACCTTCAACATTGAAATTCAATTCCTCATAGGATTAAAAGTGAATGAAACCAGTATTTTGGTCAATATTATTGAGAAGCACATCTTGGAGGAGGTTTCATAAACCCTGTAATTGTCACGGTGGAAATAAGGAAGTGAACCCGAGTAGAACCCCTAGCTCGATGATGACGAATCCAATCTCTCTAGATAAACTCATTTTGCAGTGGTTGGAATTACAAAGAAAACGAGAACCAAATCTGCTGGACATTTGCGCATTCATTGAATTAAAGCCTTGATAGGTTTCAAACAGAGACAGATTGCAATGATTAGCAAAATGGCCAATCATCTGACAAAGTTCACAAATTCTAAAGATTATTTCATATTTACATTTGAGCCACATTTCAAAACCATTATCTAAGATAACTCTTATGTTTTGAATTAATGGGAGAGAAGGATTAATAAAAACTTTGGTACGAAGGAAATGAAGATCATTAGAGAACTGAAGGAAATCAGCAATAAGATAAGTAGTTCCAACAACATTTCCCAGAATCTCCACTCTCTTCAGAATGGTATTCGAGAGGAAGACCCCATAATTGAACCCATACAGGAAACGCCAATAACCTTATTTGGGAGAGAACCATATTAAGCATCCAATGATCCACAATTGGAACTGAGTTATCCACTGCCCACAGGCCATTGTCAATTATAAAATCCTGGTCATAAAGGTTTGAGAACTTGAGAAGATAAAAGTGGCCAATTTGACCTTCAATGGTGACAGAATCATGTAGTAGCCAAAGAGAACGAAGTCTTCTTGAGAGACACTCCACATAGAAGTTAGTATTATCTACAAGCATTGCTATTGCATGGGAGGAGAAATGTGAACAATGATGAGCAAGCATAGAGGGGTATGATCAAAGGGAAGGCATAGGAGATAAATTACAAGGAGGTTGTGAAAAGAGAGACATTTGAAGGTTAAGGAGAGGGAATTGAAGAAGCTCAAACCACTATATAAAGGGAAGGATGAAAGGGTGCAGTCACAAAAGTAGGAGGTGAAGAAGGATGGAGTTGGAAGCTTTCCAGGAATGAAGGAGAAGCATATGATAATAAACAATGGGATTCACCAGGTTTAAATTAAAAAAAAATGGTTCAGGCACAACAATTGTAAGGAAAATAAGGGAAATAGAGTTGAAGCCTAGAGAACCGAAAGGTCTCACAATGTTTGGGCAATGATCCAATCATTAAGCAAGATAGGAGAAAAGGATCAGTATGCCAAACCCATAAACTTATTTCAAATAGCTAAACTTCAAAATCCAATAAAATAAACAGTGATGAATGAACTAAATTAAGAGAGAGAGAAAAAAAGTAAGCCAATTAACCAGGAAGGAAGAGAAAATTGCAGCTAACACGAATTAATAATGTCAAACAAGCAACCCCAGGTGTGCTAAATTAGCAGATTACAAATTCACGTGAAAGAACATAGAACGATGAAACTAAATGAGAAAATAGGGTAGGCATAATTAAAGACTCACCAATCAAAAAAGATAAATTAAAGGAGAGAGAAATTATAGAATACAGCGAAGAATCAAACCCGAAAATCGACTGATATAAGGCAAGACGATATAAGTCTGCTTCAGAAGTTGAGTACTAAGGTACCTCTACGCAGAAGATCGAGAAGGAATTCACACTTTATCCCTCTAGTTTCTCACACTAGAGAAAATTTTTCTAAGATACAAAAAAATTGAATCGATTAATGAAACAGTCACTGTATGTGGCAGGGTTCAAAGGGTTTAATCGAATCGGACCAGGTTGAACCAGTTATATTAAAATATTATAATTTAATTAACAATGATAAAATAACACTATATATACATAAAAATTAAAGAAATATATAAGTATAATTTATAATAATAAAATAGGTGACAATATATTGATATATTTTTAAAATTTCATAAATAAATAAGTAATATTATTTTTTAAAAATAAAAACAGGGTCAACCAGTTCGACCGGTTGATTCGACAAGTCGTTGACTAGATCGAACCGATTGACCGGTTTTTATTCAAATCGGACCAGACCAAGGGCCGGTTCTCTGTCCAACCAATTGAATCGGTCAGTCCGATCCAGTTCGGTTTTTGATTAAATGGTACAAACCCACTTAAAAAAGATAGTATAAGTGAAACCAAACACCCCTTCATTGAGATGACAATTAAGAGAATTTGGAAGCAACTTTCTTTCATCATAAGCACAGTAATCAAAATTGGGAGAGTCAGCTATAGCTGGAGGTTGGCTTTTACTTCTGCATTTACTTTTTTTCTTAGATAATGTGCACTACTTTTAAATTGTTGATATCTCCTCACAAATGTGTAAATATATACTTCTCTGGTTCTATACATAGGTCTGAGAGAAGAAAATGTTTGGTCATTTATTTTAATATGAATGTACAATTTTATCTTTTATTTATTATTGTATTGATTTAATTCTCATAATATATATATATATAATTATATTAAATAAGGGTAAATTTTAAAAAATTGAATTTTATTGAAGAGTTAATGAAGTTTAAGATTCTTTTTAATCTGTGTAAAAAATGTTAGAAGTAACTTATATATATAATTAGGGAAGTATGCATTTTGATTAGATTCATAGATATACCACTCTTTTTCTTTTTATGAGTAAATTCTATCCCATGCTCGAAAAATAAGAAAATCATTAATAGATAACTTTTTTTATATTTGTCCTTATTTATGAAGGGTTCTCTTACTTTCCTTTATCTCTATGTATTTACATCTCTCCTTCTCCTCTCTTTCCCACATCAATTAATTTATGAAAAATTAGGGAGGAAGGACCAATGAAGACAAATATTTATTATAGAGGACCTAGAAAATTATAATTATTCAGAAAGACCAAAAATTTTAAAAGTAATTTTTTAATTGCCAAAATATCCTTAATTAACCCTAAAGCTGAGGAAAAAAAATAAAAAAGAGTTTTCTTACATACTGTAAACGATGATTGCAATTGTCATCTCCTGTTGCATATCTTATTTGGATAATACACTACTCGCTTTTATATAGGTATTTTATTTTTATACACTGAAGGTAGAATATTTAAATCTAGAATATCTATTGATGATACGAGTAATATGTATTACTGCGAACTAGAATATCTATGGATATAGTATTAGGGTTTAAAGTCACAAGTAACATGATTCCATACACTATCAGTATCCGATAATTCAGATTTTATAATATCTTTAAAAAGAGATGAATACAATTTTGTAAAGGAAAGGAAAAGTAGGGAAGATAACTAGCAAATCATACTTATGAACCATAAAATTAAAAGGAAAAAGAAGGATAACCCGAATATAGTCTAGGGTAATTTAATTATTAATCAACAAATTACTTTTTATATTTTTAGTCATTCTAAATAATTATAAATTTTTAGGTCTTTTATATTAAATATTTTCCTTCTCTGATGCTTATCCCTAATTTTTTTTCTTAATTTACTAATACAAATTAACAAAAATAAAATTGTCAAAAACCTCATTTATTATTCTATGTACAAGTGACCTATAAAAAGGAATAGAGTGGTGTATTTTAATATGTGAGTGTGTATATAACAAAAAATTTAATAAGAAATAATCTAACTTATCCATCTACAGGAAATAAACAGCACACGTGATAAAGGCCATAATGGTTGCGTTGGACACGGTAAGGCTCCTAAGACCTAACACGCAATAATGAACAATAAGTCAATGGTAGTGTCTGGTAAACCCTGGTTTCATGAACCCTTTTTTTTAAGTGAAGATAAAACTCTTTTCACATACTTACTTTATAATTTATTTGTGTTGGTTTCAAAGATAAGGGATCAAGCAATTTGCTTCTCATAAAAACTCAAAAGCCTCCCTCCATCCCTAGTTTGGTTTAAAGGAATAAATAAGAAAACCACAGGGTATATATTTACTATGAATATTTTTTTTAAAAGCAAAATACACTAACCACCTTTCTATTTTGTTTTAATTATATAGACCTCTCTTTTATTTTAAAACCATACCCTTGGATCAAAATTGTTAACTCCATTAATAATATTCTAAAAAGATTCTAAAAATAATTTTTTAATTAAAATTTATTTAAAAATAAAAATTATGCACTAATTTACCCTTAATGTTAAATCCCAAATTTTAGTTGGCAGCTTGTACTCGTTACAAACTTATAAAAATTTGAGTAATTTTTTAATATTTATTGAAAAAATATAATTATAAGTTTAAATGACTTATACAATCTCTGAAATTATATAGTTTATTTTCCTTGATAGAAAAATTGTGTTGGATATATATTTTTCTTCATTTAAGGAACTACTAATAAATAAACTTCAATTAATTTGGTGAAAAATTAGAATTATAAATTTCATAATTTTCAAAATTAATAAGTATTTAATATATTACAAAGTTAAAAAATTTCTTAGAATAAAAATTTGATGGTATAAGGTTTTTTATTCGCTCATATATATGCATGAGTATGTTTAAATAATTATAATTTTAAATAGGGGCATTTCGGTAAAACAAAAATCTAAAAGTCAAATTTAATGGTCAACTAAGGGTTTGGGTGGATGAAAGTATAATCTTAAAATATAAGCAAGATTTATGCAATATGCATTTCAATTTTATGGGAGATATATATAGGTTTTCAAAATAGAGGGGAAGTAAATGTAATTAATGCAAAACAAAGGGCAATTTTATTAATATACTGTAAACAGTAAAGTTTTTTACCTAAATACTACAAAATAAAAAAAAAATACCCACATACTATGTAGCACCTCATTTTATAGCTTTTACCTTATTATATTAGAGCTATTGTAATCACTAGTTATGACTCCAAGTTGGGAAAATAAGGGAAATTTTTTTGCCTTTATCGCTATAATATTCATCATTCCCTTAATTTCGACCAATTTCAGAAAATCATAACTAATTCTAGAAAAATCGAAACACGATGATTCTAAACTCATTCAAAAGCTCTTTCCTTCCTCTATAAGGGAAAAATAATTTCAAGCCATGATAGCATAGCATCAAACACGTGCATCCCCTCAAAGTTGTACTATTTATATGGTCAATTTGGCACTATTCATATGATCATTTTCCAATGTTCCAATATTTTTTGCCTAACTTTGGGAAGGCATAACTTTTACTACAAAACTCCAAATGACACGTTCTACCACTCCATTGGCAGCTAAAAATATTCTCTATTAGAATGCAAAGGCTCGTGGTCTAACATTGTCATTTGTTCAAACTGTTGCTAGCCCAATTTTAAGCCTAAAACAGCCAAGAACTAGTGCCAATTTAACCCTAATTATCTTGCTATGCCATTTTCCCCTTATTTCATGATTCTAACGATACTCGGATAGCATAACAGCTTAGGTAAAGGCATTCCCATACATTACATTACATCCAGTAGCATACAAAAATAGTCCAGTATCCAGCATAATACATTATACAATCATTCAAAATAACTTAGGGAAGCAAAATAAGAAATCTTTATCTATCTTCTTTCCTTATTTCCCGAGGTACCTTCACCTGCAGTGTGGAAAGGGTAAGCTTTCTGGGAAAACCTTAGTAGCAGAACACTAACAATAACAATATAATGCAATGCATGCCATGCATTATGCTATGCTCGTACTTACTCTTCTAGTGCCCTCTCTCTCGGCACTCACCGTGTAAAGGGAGCATGCACATGACTTTATCTCTAACTCATTGCCAATGCATGTAAACACATAGTCATATGTCTCATATATGCTTGCTCAACCACAACACAATAAAACAAACAATAGCACAAAGCAAACAAGCAAAGCATTAACAAGTTAAAGTTAGAGGTTCTAGATACTAGTTATCCAAGCTAACGCAGGTGCCTCTTACTACTTTTTGGGATACTGGATAACTTCTTCGCGATGCCTGGACATAACATAACATGCCTACATTAATGTATGCTACTATTAAAAGCCCATAACCTCTTCTCTCTTAAACTTGGGTTCTGAACTATTCTTATCCTTTAATTGATTTTAGAGGCTTATCTTACACAATTTTGGCCTCTGAATCCATCTGTAACATCCATTACATTAAAATCACACTCCTTCTACCCTCTCCCCCTTGGCCGAACCACTCTCCCTTCTTGGGGTCCTTGGTGATTTCATCGGTTTGACATTCCACACGTGTTCTTTCACCTTTTCCTTAGGTAAAACACTGCTCTGAACACGTTGGAAGCATCAAACTAATGAAAATCACATCATACCTCATCCTAAGGGTCAAGGGCGAAACGCTCACCTCTTATACCAAGGAAAAATTCACCTCTATCAAGCCTACACACCGATTACTAACCTTTTCTAGCCTTTTTGAGCCTCACACAACTCCAAACTCTTCCTCCCCTTGCTTAACTAGATCCACGGACAGCATTTCCCTATCGAAAATGCCTCAAAAACTGTGGACAATAGGAGAAGAATAAAAGGAAATACAAGCTAGAACATACCTCAATTGCTTGCTTGAACGGTGTGGCTTGATTCCCCTCTAAAAACCGTGCCTAAAGGTCAAGTTTCCAGTCAGCCAAAACCTCCCCAAGGACCCTCTCTTATGCACCAAAATGGGGGGGGGTGTTCTCCTTTTATAGATGCATGGAGGGGTAGAATTGTAATTATGAAAAATTGCTTAAAAGTAAAAAATTTACACTCCTCCTCTCCTTATGCGCCAACTCACCATATTTCTAGACTTCTCTTGGCTTCTCTATTAAGCCAAGTTGGTGCATGGCTCATGTGGGTTTGTGGGGCCCACCTAACTCAATATACTGCGACAGTTTCTCCTATACTGTCGTATTTAATATGAAAATTCTAGAAAATTCATTTTACATCGAAAAATTCTAAAAATTTACCCAAAAATATGAAAATATCCAAGAAGACTACCATAAACATTTCAGAATTTTTTTATGTTTGGAACTCCCAAAAATAATTTTTCTTTGAAGAAGTCCCTTATATCGGCGATAAACCGATATTCAACAATTTTTCATAATTCCTCTGGACTTCTTCTTAACCTCCAAATAACTTTATAAATCTTCTAACATATTATACTAATTTTATCCAATCCTAGTCCAGAACAACGAGGCATTTAAATATCTGCTATAGTTAATTTCTGACCAAAAACCCGGTTCGACTAAAAATTAATAAAATATTCATAAAATCATCAAAAATTTATATAGCCTCTAAAAATTATTTTGACTACTCCATGATGTTCTGGATGCTCTAAAATAATTTTTGGAATTTTATGTGAATTTTCGGGGATTTTGGACCTATCCAAAATTCAGCCTTTAACTTTGCCGAAATTTTACTCTTTTCACATAGGTCCTTCTCCTGATCTTACTTCAAAAGTCAGGAGATCTTTCTCCCCTCTACAAACTAAGGCCCTTTACTCATCCCAAATACCTCATTTAGGCCTCAAAAAATATCAGGGTACGACCCTTAATCTACCCAAAATTCTCTATCTAGGCCTTAAAAATTTTTGGGGTGTTACATACTACACCTAAAATCTCTCACCAGGAGGGCGAGTTCAAAAGTGTAAAGAAATCGCCCACCGAGTCTCGCTCTAAAAGGAGAGAGAGAGAGAAAGGGAACTCACCCACCTAGTAGGCGAGTTACCTTTCTCTCTCTCATCTTTTTTTTTTGATAGTGGGCGAGTTCCCTTTATCTCTCACATCTTTTATTTTATTTTTTGTTTAGCGTTAAAATTACAACTGAATACCCTATTTGTTTACTTTTATTTCATTCTCTTTTTAGATATAAACAGAGTTGCAATTAATTCCCCTCCACTTCAATATTTGCTTCTTTTATCCACATTTTATTTTATAAATCTAAGTTAATAGGAATAGATTTAATCTCCCTAAATAAAAAGAATTTGGGAGAACTTCATAAAAAGAAAATATTCAAGATAAAATATTTCCTTTTTACGAAGTTCTCCCAAATTCTTTTTATTTAGGGAGATTAAATCTGTTCTTATTAACTTGGATTCATAAAATAAAGGGTGGATGAAAGAAGCAAATATTGAAGTGGAGGGGAATTAATTGCAACTCTCTTTAGATCCAAAAAAAGAATGAAAAATGAAATAAAAGAAATAGGATATTCAATTGTAATTTTAACCCCAAAAAAAAGACGTGAGAGAGAAAGGGAACTCGCCCAGCTAACAGAGCGAGACATGAGGTGATCGATTTTTTCACATTTTTGAACTTACCCTCCTGATGGGTCATTTTAGGTATAGTATATGGGTAAATATTTTTTATTTTGTGGTATTTAGATAAAAAATTTTACTGTTTACAGTGTATTAATAAAATTGCCTATACAATTGCGTGCAAAAATTTCATGCTAAATTATTAATGTCCAATACTTGGGGTATTCCACCAGCACATGGAGTACGTACTTAGGTTATGGAGGTTATACATACGTTACCTATAAAACCTACTAGAAAAAGAAACTTCAGAGGCCATTTTGCAATAAGCACATTATTACACATTAAGAACTAAATAGTTGTTGATAATTAATTATCAACAAACACTACTACAAAAAGACATTCCGGTGGCACTCATTTTCACAGTTTCATGGCGTTCTTTAAACGCCACGAGAGATGTCGCCACGATAGGCTACCGTGGCGTTGGGGAGTGCCACAGGAGTAGGGGTGCCCTATTGTGGTGCTCCTCTAGGGGAAAGCCACAATAGCCCCCTTGGGGCCTACTATGGCGCTCCCTTAGGGGAGCGCCACACTAGGCCCCAAGGGTGCCCTATTGTAGTCCTCCCCTAGGGGAGCGCCACAGTAAGGCTAACCACACTTTATGGTGCTCCCTAATTAGGGGAACTTCAGATTCAC
>JBAGKO010205953.1:0-13591 GCA_037177275.1 Acacia concinna
CAAAAAGTAACCATAATTTTTTTTGCATGCAAAAGTAACTGAAAGTTGACTTCTCAAACATTAATACACAAGTTTTTATGTTGCCTCTGCAAGTTAGAGTCCAATAGAATTTTAATTATGAGATAACTAAGGTGACGTGGATTATCCCAATCTTATCATATGCATCCCAGTTTTCCTCTCAGACATCATATTTTAGAATGTATTTAGTGTTGGTTATTGGGTTTTGTATTATGAGTATTTTATTAATTTGAAAATTAAAATGATAAAAATCAAATAAAACCAAGGTACGAAAAACAGGACCGGGCAAGGAACCGATCACGATATGGGTTCAGGGTTCAACCTGGTCGGATCGGGGGTTCAACCTGGTCGGATCGGGGGTTCAACCGGCCATATTAAAATATTATAATTTAATTAAGAATAATAAAATAACACTATACATAAATATAAAAATTTTATAAAAAATATATATTTAATTATTCTTACTTTTTTTAAATTAAAGAGATAATAAATGTTTTAGCTTGACATGGCCTCCAAATTGTAATGCTAATGGTTTGCTCTTAATTTACCAAGAGTGATGTTTTTCTTGGAGTACCGATGGGACATTTGATTCTTTTAAAATTTGTTCTTTTCAAACATAAAAAACTGAGGCTCTTGGCTTTGGGTCTGGTAGGGGTACTATTACCGCAATAAATGTGGTGGTTGGACTCCATTAATGCCTTTTGACTGATTCACGCATATGCTTCATCTTCTTCTTCCTCCTACTTTCTCTCTCCATCACTCCCGAGTTGCTTCCATTCTTGCTGTCCATCCTATAATCCAATGATTTCTCCACAGCGATCTTCAACTCACACACCATTTTAGAGCAATCAGTGGTGATTCTTGAACCTCTGGCGGGTGCTTTCACAGAGACCACAAGAAGCGGACCCCACTGTTCTCAAGAGCGTGACCTGGTCCTCATCAAAATAACCCATGCTGTCGAAATGAAGCCTGCAGATGCTCGACTCACCTAGACATGGGATCTTTCTTCCTCACTTCCTCTCGAAACCAGTCGCCTCTGAAACTCATATCTGGTTTTTAGCTCCCAGATATCTCCCTCTCGTCTTGGCCTCACAAATCTCATATCTCTTCTTTGATTTTCAGCTCATGTCTACTCTGTCCTCTCTTCTCTCCTCTGTTATGTACTTATGTTTCTTCCACCATCTTCATTTATGTTTGAGTCTCAGTTCTTTAGTGCAAGTGGAATTTTTTTTAAAAGGGACTCGGTTAAACCGGCCACTCGGACGGGTTGACCAAGTCAGCTGAGTAGACTCGGATTTGGCCGAGTCGACTTGGCCAACAGTCTTATGTTACAACCGGACTGGATTGGGGTCTGGTCGGCCAGTTTTTCGGTCTAACAGGCCGGTCTAGTCCAGTTATATGTTCATTGATAAAAACTAATAAATTAATATTCAAAAAGTCACATTTTTTATTCTAACAAGAATGACGAATTAAAAGAAAATTTTCACTCAAATTTCAAAAGCTAAAATATCCAACATGAATCCCAGCCTTTAAAATACTGTGATAAAAAATGTTAAAACAATCCCACAACCAGCACTAAGTACATTCTAAGGTAAGATAAAGAGAGAAAAACTAAAAGGCAATAGAAGATCCCATATGTATATAGTAGGGTTGGGATAATCCACGTCACTTCTAGTCATCTCATAATTAAAACCCTATTGATCTCCAACTTGTATAAACAACATAAAAACTTATGAAGTAATATTTGAGAAGTCAACTTTTAATTACTTCTATATGCAAAAGAATTTATGGTTATTTTTTACACTTTTAGTATTAGTTAATGGCTATTTTTGCACCTTAAAATGTTAGAGTAACGACCATGGTACTTCTGCTCTATTTTTAAGAGTTCATGGTTACTTTTGATACAAAAAATTGTTGATGGTTACTTTTACACTTTTAGAAGAAGTTAATATTTAAGAACCTTACCCAATTTTTTTTTGGCCAAGATTGAGTTCCTTCTCTTCTTCATCGTTATTGTTGGGGAGTGGAAATGCAAGAGATAACAACGTCCCCACAAATTATGAATTACTAAACATGGTCAAGTAGATGCACATAATCAATTCGAACCACAAAAGATCATAAGTGCAAAATAAAGTTAAATGAGAAAATTGCAGTTAGGTCCCAATTAGTAGACTTTATTGCACTTAGGTCCCTCGAAATCACCTAATTACAATGATGTCCCAAGGGACCTGGATGCAATTATTTCGAAAAGCAAAATGACTAATTTGCCCAAATTCAATTAAAATGTGTCATCAGGTACTCAAAAGTTGTTCTTAACTTGCCCAAAACTTGTCAAAATGTATTGCAAAATTATGATGGTTTTCATGATTTACATTTGGAAGTTATATGTTAATATAACAATTAACACTCCTCACAATATAATATTCCATCGATGATTCATTCATGTTGTGGATGAACTTTACTATGTTTATTTTTTTTAGAAAATAATAAGACTTATCGTTCTATGAACAAAGCGTCTTATCATGTGGTCAAAAGTTGTTATTAACTTGCCTAGGGCCTATCAAAATGTGCTGCATAATTTTGATGGTTTTAATGATTTACATTCGAATGTCATGTATTAGTATAATCATTAACACTACCTACAATATAATAATCCATCGATGCTTCATTCATGTCGCGGATGAACTTTCCTATGTTTCTGTTTTCCTATGTAATTAAGGGCCTCTTAAAATTTCAGGTTATACGTCCATATCCCATAATTCAATTGGGGTGGGGTAAAAATTACATTTTACACTTGTAAATTGTTTTAATGAGGTTGACTTTTAACAAAGAAAAGAAGAAGGTCCTTAAAGGTAATTAGAAACACAAATTGAAGTCCTTTTATATACTTCTCTTTCTATATATCATGGGAAAAAAATATCATTAGAAATAAAGGAAGAACGGGAGAAAGTTGACACTTTGACAAAATCTAATCTATATATTAAGATGGGTTTAGGGTAAAAAATACTTGTGTTTTTACACAAAATTTATAAGTACTATATGCTTTTCGAAGGTTTAAAACCACCCATAAACTTTGAAAATGTGTTCGAAATTGTCAATTCCGTCACCAATACTTGACAGCCGTTAATTACCCTAACTTTAATTAGGGTTAAAGGTAAAAAATATCATGTATTTTCTTAGAAGGTTAAAAAATACCCAAAAACTTTAAAAATGGATTCAAAATTGCTAATTACGTTACCAAAAAACACATGGGTATTTTTTACGCTTAAATAAAGCACATGGTGTTGGATGAATTTTTGATAAAAACACATTGGTATTTTTTTATCATTAACCCTAATCAAAGTTAGGGCATTGGCCACCAAGTATTGATAATGGAGTGGACATTTTTGAATCACTTTTTAAAGTTTATGGGCATTTTTGAACCAACAAAAGCATATGGTGCAGGATAAACTTTGGATAAAACACATGGATATTTTTGACATTTAACCCTATAAATTATCATAGGATGATATATTTTAATTCAAACATTATGGGTATATATAAATTCATTTCATCACAACAAATCAATATTTTAAAAACCAGACCGAACATTAAAATAGAAAAATTAAACTGACTGCCACTGGTCAAGGTTCAAACAGTTAGATCGGTTGAGCCAATTGGTCGAGCCGTTAATATAATTATTAATTAAAAATACTATTACACTCCCTTCAACTTTATGTATATAAAAGATTTTTTTGGGAAATGATCTAAAGTTTTTTAACTTCATTGGTGAAAGTGTACAGTTGCAGCCAGCAAAGTTCAGAATTCTGATAATGTCAAACCATTATTGTCATGGTAGTACAAACTTGGGATGGAGGTATTATTTCCTTTGATCTTGTTGCCATGAAGGCTAGCGGAATGTCACACTCTAGAATTTTCCAGAGATCTCTTGTATATTCTTACACATTCTTGAATTTTCTTGATGTATATAGAATTGGGTAGAGAATTCCAGAGAACTCTAAGACAATGTAAGAATGGTATGGAGAGTTCCAGAACATAAAAGAGTCTCCATGAGAAAAATGGAAATGTATAGAACCCTCTGGAGACTCAATCTCAACCGTTCATCCAAGGACACGTGTCGCAATCTCACAACCTCAAGGGGGAGGGTTGAGTAGTATAAATAGGAGGTGTCATTTGCTCATTTGGGATCCAAGAGTTGAGTTCTCACTTGTAAGCTCTCTTGTAAAGCTTCCTTTGTAAAGTTCTTTCGTATCAATACAAAGTTTTTCCCTTACGAATTCTCTTGAGTCCTTGGGTTAAGAGGCTGACTTAG
Source organism: Acacia concinna (assembly GCA_037177275.1). Classification (NCBI taxonomy): domain Eukaryota; kingdom Viridiplantae; phylum Streptophyta; class Magnoliopsida; order Fabales; family Fabaceae; genus Acacia; species Acacia concinna. The sequence continues at coordinate 4,331 of JBAGKO010205953.1, forward strand.
CTAGTGCGCGAGGGGCGACAAGAAGCTGAGTGCCACACGGGTGCTTGTAGAAGACAAGTCCATGACAGGAAGCACCTTTAAGTGTACGGGTATATTTCCTAGTGTTATTAGTAGGGAATACAATAAAATCTCTAATAAGAAGATAATATATAACAAAGACTAAAGGTGCAGATTTGACAAACAACTATTTTTTCAGGGGTGTCTGCTCCTGAAGAAATATAATGGAGGTATTGTGAAGATACCCAAATATAATGGAGGGACCATTTTGACAACTCCATGTAGCTCCATTGACAACTCCATGTAATTCAGGGGCAAAAAAGACATTTGACAAATGAAGTTAATTGCAAAAAAGTCCAATGGGACTTTTTTGCAAATACGCAAATTCACGGGACCGTTTTGTCGTATATTTTGTTGGTTGGGATTAAAACACAATTTTCCCAATAAATTAAAAGACTAACCCATATAATGAATACAATATATTAATTACTAACAAACAAAAATATAAATATAATTAGTAACTAATTTTTACATTTTTTTAGTAATTCTTATCTCTAAAAATAATCACAATATTATAATATAAATACTTTTTATTATTTAAATATTTTTATAGATAAATACAATAAATATTTAATTTTTGTAATAGATATAATATAATTTTACGCGTTTTCTGTTGCCAAATAATCCTGCTCTATATGAAAGAGATACTATAGTATTTAATCTGAAATATTTGTATGCGTAAAATCTTAAATTTTAAAAACCAAGGCAAAAAAATCTCAAATACTACATTGTGATACATCCCAACAGAAAAGCATAATCATACTGGTTTGGATATTTTAAAAGATTTCGGTGTAAATTCTTTTAAAAAAATAGTAACTATTACCTATTAAATTCTTTTAAAAAAACTATTAATTATTAGGGAAAATTCCAGAAAATACAATTGAAATGCTCAAAAGACATTTCAGTACTCCAAATGGTGAAATCTCATATCAGTATGGTTGTAGGAATTTGGGATTTTTAATCAATCAAAAAGATGAAAATGCCCTCAATTAATGCTAATAAAAAGAGAGGCTGTGACCCTGATGTGTGGTTGGAGAAAGAGTTGACAGAAGGAAGAAAAAACAGAGACAACAACAATTATGGATGCTTAAGGTACGTGGGTTTATCCTTCTTGACTCAACACTTATTCTTCTCTAATCCTTCCACTTTGATTGGGCAATTAATGTTGATAAGAAGAGAGGTTGTGACCATGGTGTGTGGCTAGAGAAAAAACTAATAGTAGGAAGGAAAAACAGAGATAACAACGAAGATGAAGGTTTAAGGTACATATCATTTTGGACTCAAATCTTATTTTCTCTAATTTTTCCATCTTTATGGGTCAATGTGGCATTCTCTTGTTGACGGGGTTTAAATTTCTTGGGTTTTGGTGGTATGGGTAAAGGGGTTTGAAGTAGAAATGGAGATAAGAATGTGGGAATAAAGTAATGAAATAATCTTCATGTTTGTGTTGTTTATTTTATCTTATTTGGTTTAATGATTGTGAAAGCTTGTTCCTTTTTGGGTTGTTGGTGTTCGATGAAGGGTTTAACAATGATAAGTCTTGCATGGGTATAAAGTAATGGGGGAATATTATGGCAGGGGATGGTCATTGGTAACCCATAAGATAAATGTTTAAAAACACATTCTATTGTTAACAGCACATGCATAAGGTAGGTGTTGTTAGTTGTGAAGATAGAACTATGAAAATATGTTGTGTTGTTGTGAATATCATATGTAAAGTGACGATGTGGGAAGTGACTTTAGTTAATGAATATTGTTTGACAAACATAGTAAATTGACATTTTGAGAAGTGCACTTTTTTTTTTTGCAGGTAGGCATGTAAAATCGTATGTAATAAAAGGTCATCATCTTTAAAGGAAATCTTTTGTTATTTCCATGTTAGAGGGAAATTTGTGTGCAATGATAAAAGTAGAATTCAATATAATGGAGGTATCGTGAAGGTGAAATGCATAAAAGAAGGGATACACTCATATATTTGATGTCATGTAGTATCCTCATGGCTTGGTATTGATTGTAACATGTGTGAGATGAAATATACTATGAGGTTTGATGAGAAGACACTAATAGATCTAAATGATGATGGTGAAGTTAGAAACCTTTTTTGAGTATAATGAGAGAAGTGATCATGTCTATATAGCCCCAAAAAAACAATGATAATGTATTAGAGGCATTAGATGAGCCACAAATGTAAGTGTAAATTTAATAGCTATGGTAGTTGCTATTTGTAATAATGTTGTTGGTTATTAAGTAATAGGGGTTGTTATTTTCTAGAATTGTGAAAAATCCGTGGGACTCTCCCAACAAACATCTACTCTATGTCCAAGCATTGTGGAAAATGATTATGAGCCCCTCTCATACGAAAGTACTGCTGGTTGTCTGACAAATGAAGTTGGTGGTGGATGTGATAGGCTTCTATGTGGTGTAGAAAGTGCACCTACACTAATGCTTGGGGTGAATTGTATGAAATTGAGGGGATTATCTTCAGGGAAGATGTAGTGTTTTCCTCATGCAGAAGCTTTCAAGAAGACACTATACTAATTTCATTTAGTAGAATTATAGTGTCACTGACCACTTGTCCGTTAAAAGAGGTTCGGATATTTGTTTTGTTATCAGATGTTGTGAATTGAGATATTGATGTGCTGAAATAAGATCTTGATGTTGTGAATTTGTAATTTCATATTGTTAAACTTAAAGTATAGCCCAAGACTTCTCAAAAAGTGATCAAATTCCTTTGTACTTTCTTTGTGATGTTGTGAATTAGAATCCTAATTATGTGAATTAGGATAATGATGTTGTGAATTCGTGATTTTGTTTTCTTAAATGAAAGTGTGTAACCCAATCTCAGAAAGTGATTCGAATTCCTTTGTCCTTTCTTTGTGATGTTGTGAATTAGGATACTGATGTTGTGAATTCATTACTTGATGTTGTTTAAAATATATTGCAAGTCACCCCTAAGAACTTGTCTTCTAAAAAGTTTTGAAAAAGTTATTTTTCATGTGGTGTTGTGAAATATGTTATGATTGATGTGAAATGAGATGTTGCTGTTGTTAATTTCTAATTTCATGTTGTTAAATCCACTATGTTTTGTTCATTTCACCCTTATTAAAAGAACACAATCAATACAATGTTTTTTTTTAATATTGGTTGGATAGAAAATATCATTTCTTCCATTCAACAAGTGGCAAGAAACACCATGCTTGTGCACATAATTGTATTAATACGAAAGATAACAAAAAAGCCATGCATGTGGGCATTCAGACAAAATATGGCAACAGGATGTACAGATTTCCAAATTGTGTAACATTGAACTTTAAACTTATATTATAACATCTATTCATTGACATGTGCTCAGCAAAAACTGATAACTCCTAATAACTATTGCGTATATTGTTGGCGCTTGGTTGTTTCTCCTGACAAAAGGCTGAGAGCATAATCTCTGTAAGCATTTTAAGGATGGGTGACTAGACATAAAATGTCCCTCCTATACTGTGTCACTTGGTCTCACAACATATGGCAAAGTTTGATTAAAATCTGAACATTTCTACTTTGTGAAACAACAAAACAGTCAACATATGTCATAAACAAGTTTGTTACATTTGTGTATTCAAATATGACATTTGAACTCTATTGAAATAACCATATCAAAATATGAACACCGCAATCTCTCCTACACACAAAAAGACCAATCAAATCGTAAATTACAGATTAGACAGCAACTCTTACACATTATTCTGTTGCAGTATCGAAGTGAATAGAGTACAAACATGAAAACATATATATTATGCATGTAAATTCTGTAAGGGCTTTCAAATTTCACAAGTCTATCATGCAAACACTTCAAAATAAGAACATTTGTTTAAGTGAATCATTATAAATATAGCAAACAGACATATAAATAGAAAGGTCTAGGAAAAAAAAAACATACTTGAGCTTGAGAAGGAAATACATCTAAAAGCAACCATTTCACAAGGAAGGCATGAGACATGACAGGTGTTTTCTGTGAGAAATAGAATTTTTAGAACTGATATTAAAAGCCACAAAATCTCACCACATAGGCTTATGTTATGATTGCCAATGTGCCACATCGTGCAGACTGAAATTAAGAAGGCAAAAAATTGGCAAATAATAGCAAGAAAACATAGATGACGAACAATTATCTTTGCCTTTTTTAATTATAGTTTGAGCCATGTAACACATTGAAAATTATAAATATAAACAACTGAATTGGATGCTTTTTAATTAGTGCTTTGTAAATCCTCTATGCACTCAAGAGAAATCCCCTGAAAGAAGCCATATTGACAATCCGGTCTACTTGTAATACAACAGACAACCACAAGCACGCCTTCTTTATCCAAATTTAATCAAGGCAAGCAATTTTAATTTACAAAAGGCATAAACATATAATTTACAAGACGCAAAATAGTTAAAATTTAAGTCGTTAATTGACATGGGAGGGGATGCAACAAATTTTGAAAGATTGATTTCAGACGAGAGACTTAAAGAATTGAAATACAAAAACTAAGAGTTTGAGAGTTCCTAGAATTCATAGATATTGAGCAGCTAGTCGCTATTTTTCTTTTAAAAACTTTAAGGCTGTCAATTTTCATCCTTCTTAATTTTTTGTAACTCTAATATGAAATTGAAAACGGTAAGAAAATTTTCTTGTTTGCTTATTTTTCACAATTAAGAGAATCCATATGGTTGCTTCTGAATATCATACAAAATCTATTCTTGAATGATGGAAACTATAAAGCTTTTTGAAATTGCTTTGTGAGAGGTGCAATGCTCAGTCTGACAAACAGAGACCAAAATTTAGGGAAAATAAATGAGCTGTGAGGCTAAATAAAATGCCAACATAATAGGTGCATTGATATATCACCAAACTCATGCACTGACCTTATCTAACCATGAGTAAAACAATTTTAGGAAGTAAAAATCATTATGCCTATGAAAGAGTTCCAAAACAAACCCACAGATTTTTGTGCCACAATGAGTGTCAACCGGAATACTCTTATGCCAAAAGAGTTCCAAAATAGAAAAGCAAAATTGCCCAGCAACCTCAAGATTGAGCAAACCCATATATTTAGGGCTCCGGTAGTGGTCCGAAATAGAAGAAGATGAAGAATAATAATACTCATACCTTGCACAAAAAAGGGGACATCACTTGTTCAAGATGTCGTGGCCTTTGCGCCACCCATCACCATTGATTCAAAGATGAGGTTGCTGTGAAGTTTCTGTCACTCAAAAATGTGTTCTTCATATTCGGAAAAAACATGACAGTCGGCCCTCCACTCTTTTCACCATTTGAGTTTAACTTTCACCAAGGGTATTTTGGTCTTTTTGACTAATTCAAAAATCCCAAATTCCCAAGTCATACTGATATGGGATTTCACTATTTCAAAACATTGAAATATCTTTTGAGCATTTCAATTGTATTTTTCTAAAATTTTCCCTTCATAAATTTCATAGCTATTTATACTCGAATCAATTTACATTCAAATCAATTGAAAAAGGGAAATCCTAAAAAAATACCATGTAAATCCTCCAAAGACATTTTAGTATTGTGTAATCATGAAATCCCAAATTAGTATTGCTGTAGGAATATGGGATTTGGAATGTTTCAGAAAGACCAAAGTGCCCTCAATTAATGTTGATAAGAACAAATGCTATGACCCTCACGTGTGGCTTGGTTGGAGAAAAAACTAATAGTGAGGAATTGGGTTGTTGGTGTCCGATGAAGGGTTTAACAATGATGGGTCTTGCCTGGGTATAAAGTAAGGAAGGGAGGAATTTTATGACTGGGGAAGGTCATTGGTAACAAGTAAGATAAATGTTTAAAACACGTTCTGTTGTTAACAGCACATGTGTAGGGCAGGGTGTTGTTAATTGTGAATATGGAGCTGTGAAAAAAGATTGTGTTGTTGTGAATATCATATGTGAAGTAATGATATGGGAGTGGCTTTGGTTAATGGATATAGTCTCACAAACTTAGTGAATTGACATTGTAATAATGAGTAGACCTTTTTATTTATATATAGGTAGGCATGTAAAATGGCATGTAATGAAGGGTCATCATCTTTAAATGAACTTTTTTTGTTATTTCTATGTTTGAGGGAAATTTGTGTGCAATGATGAAGGTAAAATTCAATATAATGGAGGTTCCATGAAAGTGAAATACATAAAATAAGAGACAACACTTGGAGATTTGAGGTCAATGGTATCTTTATGGCTTGGTATTGATTATAACATATGTGCGATGAAATATACCATGAGCTTTGATGAGAGGACACTAATAGATATAAATGATGATGGTGAAGTTGGAAATCTTTTTGAGTATAATAAAAGGAGTGGGCATGTTTATATAGCCCCAAAACACAATGATAATGTATTTGGGACATTAGATGAGCCACAAACGCAAGTAAAAATTTAGTAGCTATGATAATTGTTATTTGAGACATTAGTAGTTATTAAGTAACAAAAGTTGTTATGTACTGCAGGGGTGAAAAATTCGTGAGACTCTCACAACAAATATCTACTATATGTCCAAGCATTGTGGAAAAGGGAGAATTATATTGAGGTCCCAAGAAAGAAAAATAATTTTTTGACAAATCCCAACTAGATCCTCAGCTTGTCAATATAACTTCTCAGCTTGTCAATAATAGCTCCCCACTTGTCAATGGGGACTTTTCTGATATTAATTTCTTTACTTTGGACCTCAATGTAATTCTCCCTTATGGAAAATGATTATGAGCCACTTTCTTATGAAAGTGTTGCTAGTTGTCTGACAGATGAATTTGGTGGTGGATGTAATAGGCTTCTATGTGGTGTAGAGTGATTCAAAAAAGTTGTTTTTTTATAAGTTTGTTTTAACTAGGATCCTGATGATGTGAAGTAAGATACTAATGATGTTAATTACTAATTTCATGTTGTTAAAATTATTGTGTAACCCTTGGAACTTATTTTCAAATAGACATTTGTAAAATTTGTTTTGTTAACTGAAGTTGTGAACTAGAATACTAATGATGTGAAATAAGATATTGATGTTGTTAATTACTAATTTCATGTTATTAAACTTATAGTATAATCCCTAGAACTTGTCTTGTAAAGAGCTTTGAATTCGGTTGTACTTTTTTTAGTGATGTTGTGAACTAAGATACTAATTATGTGAAATAGAATATTGATGTTGTTAATTATTAATTTGATCTTGTTAAAATTGTAGTGTAACTAACCTTGTAATTTGTCTTCTAAAGAGATTCAAAAAAGTTGTTTTTTCATCTAATGTTGTTAACAAGGATACGGATAGTGTGAAATAAGATATTGATGTTGTTAATTACTAATTTCAGGCTATTAAACTCATCGTGTTTTTTTTTTCATTTTAGCACTAGAAGAATTCAATGTATATATTAATTTATGCTACACAAACCACATTTACTAGACAGAATATCATATTTCATCCATACAAAATATAGCAACAAAAGCCATGCATGTGCACATCCATACAAAAGATGGCAACAAAAGCTATGCATGTGCACATCCATACAAAAGATGGCAATAGAATCTACAAATTTGCATATTAAGTTACTTTAAACCTCACAAAAAAGGATAACATCTATTCTAATCAAGGTATTAAAAACCAGACTGGTCAATGAACTGGTTGAGGGAGTGGTTCAAGGGTTAGTGGGTTAGACTGGGGGTCAACCCCTAACCAAACCGGTGATAATTAATATGATTTAATTAATTTACAATGTATTAAATATTCGTATTTTAATTATAAAAAATAATATATAATCTTTAAAGAGAATGAATATTAATGTAAATTAAATTTTTTCTTCTTAATTAATTTTTCATTTTCATAATAGACAACAAAAATATTTTGAATTGGAACACTAGCCACACGTCACTTCCTTTTTCCCTAATATCAATGCAAGCATGAGAATTCTAGCTGTAATGTCACATTAGGTCATTCATATATCCTTTCTTACCTTTCGAGGAACAAGTTTTGGAAAAGAAAAAAAAAAGGAGAAACCACCCTCTTTTCAGTTTTCACCTGGTATCTCTCTTTCCTCTCCCTCTTCTATTTTAGATGAAGAACTCAGGCAATTCACCCATAGCATTGTCGCACAGCAGCATCGCACATCATTGTCGCATTTGCCTTCAGATCTATAGTTTATTCTCATTCATTTGCAGTCCATTTTTACCATAATTTCATAATCTGAGAAGTTTATGTTTTAAAAGTAAGTTTATTTTCTTATGTATTCTATTATCTTTGATTTCTTCCTCTTCTTCCTTCTTCTTTCTCAGGCGCCATTAACTTTGTTTGGCTTTTTTTTTTTTTGAAAAAAGAGTGACCCTGTCAAACCACTTAGCTCGCCAGTTTACACCAGTTTATTTTGGTTTGTACTAGGTCAATCTGGGTCATTCGGTTTAGTTTGACACTACCAATTTCCTCAACTGGACCAGACTAGTGAGTAGTTCACCGGTTTCCAGTTCAAATCGGTCGGTCCAGTCTGGTTCTTCATATCATGATTCCAATACACATAGAATTTAAACCCCTAATAACTATTGAGTAAATCATTGACATTTGGTAGTTTGGTCTAACAAAATACTGAGAGCATAATTTCTTTTAGCATTTTTAGGATGGTTGACTAGCGACTACAAAATATCCCCATGTATTATGTAACTTGGTCCTGCAACATATAAGTTGTTAATTTCTACTATTTGTTAAAGAAGACTAAGGTTCTTTAAGGAAAACATATATGCAAGTTTCATGAATGTCATGTTATAGTGATTTTTCCTTCAAATTTGTCAACTAAACAAGTTACCTATCTCACCATGTTTGTATCATCTACGTAACACATATTCACAATTAAATAGATGTATTAAATGTAGTTGTAGCACAATTATATTTTCACCTTGGGCCATGATAAGTACCTGTAGTTGTGGCATTAAAGCTTCAATTTTTTTTTCCACACTACTACAAAAAGGAGATATAACGTCTATGAGTTACGTCCGTTTTTTAAAAAAGTGACGTTAAAACAAACACAGTGGCATTGTTGTAAAATTCAAAACAAATTTTTTATCTAATTTTAAAGTTAGCGTCTGTTCTTCACATAACAGACGCAACAGTGTGTCTATTCTGAGAGAGAACAGACGCATGCTACAGTGACGCACTGTAGCAGTGCGTCTGTTCTCTCTGAACAGAGG
>JBAGKO010205963.1:0-13590 GCA_037177275.1 Acacia concinna
CTCAGAGAAGAACGATAGGTTGCCACTATGCTATACAAGGTGCAATCTTCTGACCGATCGAAACACGCGACAGTTTCAGTCTGATCAGCGGAGACCTTCAATAGTATTTGTAAACTTCAACATGTCTTGTGCTAACTTGACCAAGGTGGATCTCTTTTAGTTTTGTGGTTCCTTAGATCCCTTAAGCTCACTTATTGTCAGTTGAGAACAAAAGTTCTTATCAATTCCCATGCAGCTCGTGGTTCCATATTTTCTACCAAGCCATTTATAGCAGCGTCCAAAACTTGTGCATCATATGTCAACAAGCCATTGTAAAAATACTGTACCAAGTACTCCTCTAGAATTTGATGATTAGGGTACCAGGTAAGCATTTCTTGGAATAAGCTCCAGAACTTAAAGATGAACTCAAATGGCTTTTACTTAGCAGCAAAAATTTCCTTGCGGGCAACTGAGATCTTGGTGGATGGGAAGTATTTGTCCAAAAATGCTTTCTTCAAGTAGTCCATGACTCATATGCATTGCCTACATAGAGCGGCAGGTTCATATACCATTCTTTAGCCTTTCCCTCCAAGGATAGGTGAAAAACCTTCCACATAACAGTATCAATTTCTGCTCCTACCAGCTTTATGGATAAGCATTACATGTATAAAGTCCAGAGGTGAAGGTATGGATTTTCTCCTACAAGACCATGGAATTTAGGAAGTGAGTGTAACAATTGACCTTTAATTTCAAAATCAGCATTAAGAATAGGAAAAGCACCAAGCATAGGATCAAAATTTCCATCAGACTGAGTTAATTCCTTGATCGTTCTACCCCTAGGTTGCTCATGATTCCTATTTTGGCCATTATTTTCTCCTTGTCCCTTAGGAACAATATTTTGAGCTCTAACAAAGTTATTGTGCACATTTCCCCTAGGGAGATGAGGTAAATCAATCATGATTTCTTCTTCTATATCCTCACTCTCACTAGATGAAGAAGATTAACCACGTAAATGGGGTGGGTTATATGCACACCTCTTCAACCCCACATGCTCTAGACATACACTATAACTCGAAATTCAAGCACAAACAAAGTGGAAGAGAACAGAAGTATCAAAATTGTAGTATGTACCAAGTGTGTAGGACAAATGAAACTATTAGAGAAAAGCCTACTCAAGTCACGACTTCAGGAATGTGAGGTCTCAACTTGAGTAGACAAAGAGCAACATAGAAAAGGAAAAAATTGAGGTCGCAACAAAACACAAGTCAGGTCGTGACTTCAACAACCCAAGAGCAATCCTTGACAACAAAAGGGTTAGGTAGTGACAAGGTAAAAATCAGGTCATGACTTGACTATCCAGAAAGCAAATATGACACAAAAAGGAGATTGAAGTCGTGATAATACACAAGTAATGTCGTAATTCAATGGACAGAAGGCTACTCTGATGTATAACAAAAATGATGTTGCAACAAGCCACTAGTTAGGTCGCAACTTCAGTATACAGAATGTCATCTTCGTAAGATCTGTACAAAATTCACTAAGTACTTTAACTAGATGCTCAAGTAACATGCACTAAGTACAAAAAATTGCAAGCAATTGCCAAAACAATCAGGATCAAGTCAAAACATAATGAAAAATTTTGTGCAAAAGTGCAAATGCAAAAGTATGGAAAATAAGATTTGTTTGTATTTCTCAAAAATTTCTATGCTATGAAATGCAAAATTAATGCCTAAAAACTAAAACTCAGTGAGAAATGACCCAAATCACAATAGTATTGAAAACCAATTACTAGGGAACTAATTTATTGGCTCTCTAATAACGGCGTCATTAATCGGACCAGAATGTCGCTTTTCAGGCTATCAAGATGTGATTACACCAAATAATGTAGTATAAGGCACAACCAATTGTTCTTCTCGAGGAGCGCTTTATTAGTAAAGTCCTAGAATCTAGCTTTTAATAGACACATGATGAAATGGATACGAAAATTTGGGGGGTTTTCAATTGATTTTTAGTTGTAATAGTAAATATAAATTGCAGGTAAAATAAATATTTTTGGTGTTTTCAAGATATAAAGGAATGTTTTGGATAAGAGGGAAATATGATGAAATAGTCTATTGATGATGAAAACTCAACTATCCTTACTCTTAAAAGTTATTTAGGAGTTTTGAAATCTCTAAGTCTAAAGAAAAACCCCAAGCAATTACTTGGGTCCAATATCTTAGTTGATGGGAAATGTCACCTTTTTTTTCGATACATGATGAAAGCTATGGGAAATGTCACTTTAATCAAAGTTAATTTAACATCTCCTAACACATTGTTAAAAACCACTTAGAGTGCAAATGGATGGATCATGCAATATCCTCATATTGTTAATAACAATATGAGGATGCCGTACGTATAGACAAATCATCAATAATCACTGATAAATCAATTGAACACAAGGTTTTGAGATATATACATAATCATCCAATGATAACAACAACCAATCCAAATGCATTACAGAGTCTAAACTCATGATTTACAATCATAAATCAAGTATCACAAATATGCCTAAATCCCTAAATGTAGGAAACCTAACATAAGTGATACAAGCTTAGACTAAAAAACTACTCTCCTATCAAGTCCATTGAGCTCAAGCTTTGTCTTCCATCACCAAGAGGCTAAGAAATTAGCCTCTCATGTCTTCAAATTGTCGACAATTACTCCAGCTATGAGAATCCATGAGTGAGGCTGAACCTAAGTTGAAAAGATGAAGATAAAGGTAATGGGGATGGTTTAGATGATCTGGAATGGTGGAAATTGATGGAGGAATGAGAGAAATCGAAGGGTTTTGGTATATAGGCAAGGAGGAGTTGAGAGAGAATGATGGTGGCTACTCTACTGTAAATTTGCAGAGTGTGGACATCTGGTTCATGGTGGCTACTCCCCTTAAGTATGGGATGTAAAAACCCTATTCTAAAACCTGTAGCTTTACTTTGGGAGCTTAGGTTGTGACCTCAATTGTGTCAAGTCACGATTGTGACACCTTACTTATGAACCATCTTTAGGTCACTTAACGTCCTTTAGAGTTTTTCAAGGAAAATAGTTCTAAACTTTTGTCACTTTTGATAAAACAGTTTCTTCCTATTTTATTCTTAAAATCATAAATTTATGTACGAAAATCCAAGTTCATACATATTATTTATCAGAATAAAACATAACTTAAAGTATGGACTAGTATCATGCCACATACATAATACAATTATGTTACCAAATCATACTTCACTTAATTAAAAATTCATCAAATTTATTTCATTACAAATTATTAAATTTCTTCATAAAATTTCATGTCCATCCATGGTCATTTGAATACATTTTCGAAAGTATCATTTTCGGCAGACAGAACACACATTCCAGAATATATCCTGAACTTATAAAAATCATATCTCATCCTACAAAATTCCAAATGACCTGGGTTCAAGCTTATTTTAAAGATTTATATATCTATCTATTCCTCATAAAATTTCATAAGAATCCAAGTTCATTTGCATACATTTTTCGAACAGATTACCTTCTGCCAACAGGATTATTATTCTAGAATTCAACTTCAACTTTCAAAAATCATATCTTCCTATTGACAAAGCTAAATTGCACAAAATAGGACTAATTTGAAAACTTGTTAAGTCCTCTAATTCACTGCCAAATTTCATGGAAAATGGGGTTCATTTGGTCTGTCAAAGCTTACACAAAATGTAACATCTCCACTGAACTGAAAGGAACTACAAGTTCCATATTGCACCGTATCAATATATATAGATACGTCCATTTCTTGTGCTTTCTTTTCCAGAGAACACTACCCATAATTCAAAGCATGTATACATATATATACCTTCTAGAAATGTACTTTTAAGCTACATGTATTCCTTGATTCGGTTATACACACATATACCATTATTTTTCTCTTTTCTAGAACTCCACTTCCAACTCTACGGATATATATATATATGCTTCTGTTTCCAAGACCATTACGGAACTAAACCAGACCCTACATGCATTTGGAAAGCAATACAGAAAAACTACATATGGAAACTAAAAAAAACTCACCGAGACTCCCTCTGTTTTCTCGATCTCTCTCTCTCTTAGCAGAACTCTTCCTCTCTTTTCGGTTTGCTGCAATGAAAAGGGAATGCAAAATTGGTCTCACTCCTTCGGTTTCACTACCTCTAGTTCTGTCTTGCTTCGCTGGTCCTCACTCTCATTCTCTCTCTCAGCACCCTCTATTTTCCAGCAATGACACAATCACAGAAAAATGCAGAACTCTCTCTCTCTCTCTTTCAGTTTCTCTCAATCGAAGGAAATGAATGAAATGAAAACCGAAATGCTGAATAAATATAAGAAACCGATGGAATGATAACAGTGTGCAGCTGGCTTGACTCAAGCACATGGAGAGGTTAATGGATATTAGGAACAGTAACTCCGTTTTTTTTATACGTGGAAGTGGAACAAAATAGAATATATAGAATAATTATACCTTGTGTCCTTCCAATGTATCCCAATTTTTAACTAAGTCCCTCCTTATTTCTAAAATAATCCCACATATTTAACTTCATCATTTTCATTTCAGTTAACTTTAATTTCATGAGAAATTGTGACCTGTAAGATGAATTTTCAGTAAAGCCGATATATCGACTATCTTTGAAAAATCCAATCTGACTGTCATTAGTCTACAAATATTCCAAGAGTATTCCCTAATTTTTCTTAATCATTACTTCCAACATTTACTATTATTTCTAGAATTTTTCTGAATTTGGGCTTTTATTGATAAAATTTTGGATAGAAAATCCTAGAAATTTATTCTTCCTAAATTACCCCAAAATTGCATATAAAATAATAATATTTTTAATCTTATTATAACTTAAAGAGTTTCCAAAAATTGGGATATTACAATGACCTAAGGAGACAATGAGTACTTTAGTCTTGACTTAGCTTCCAAAACACATAGTTCCACTAATGGGCTTCCAGGTCACGACCTCAGGTGTTTCAAGTTGGGGAGGCAAAACACTCCAATTTTTGCACTTTGGCCTTTAGAGTTTAATGGCTCCATCAATGCTATGTCTTGAGTCTTATATTCTTCTTTGATTGCCTAGAAATCACAACAAAGAGACTTGTAAAGACCAACTAAGCGATTTTAAGTAAGGAGATAAAATTGACCCTTTTTACTCTTAAAATAGCAAAATGTAATGCATGAACTCATGTAATCCAAAAGCTATAAGTGTAATACATACTGAGGGTAAAAGAGTTGCAATTTATTCAAAAACTCTTAAGAAAACCATGTAAAGATAAGGTTCTATCTGCTCCCAACTGGATGGTAACAATCTTATCACCGCTTGAATTTGTTGTTTATTAGACAAGGTTTGCTCATCTTCCTTCAATTTTCTAATCATTTTTGCCATCTTTCTAAGATGTTGTTTCATGCATGTAGCTTAAACTTACATGTGTCCAACTTCATAGTTAACCATATAAGCATAGTGATGGATGTGCCACCAAACCTGACTATTAGTAGTGTCCATATGGCTTGCACTGTTTCATATTCCCCATGTTCACATATGAGGTCATATGACATTGTTCTTAGTAATGTAATTATTGTAATAGTGTTTTTCTTTTTCCAAGGCTCATATGCTTATTGGTCTCTCCTGTGTTGAGCTTAATTCCCAGCAGCAGGTTGCACTATAATTGTCGTTAGAGGTTCAATTGTCTCTTATTCCTCTTACATATGTTGCACCTTTCGATACCAAATATCCCAATTGTCACCATCAAATTTGTTCCCCTTGTTTAACTCAACAATAATATTCTTAGTTGCCATGGTCGATTATGGAGCAAATCCATTCCACATTAAATGAGTCTCTCTCATAGAATCAAACTACCAATTATATCATCAATAACATATATAGTACCATAAAATATATAATGTTATGTACTTATATTATCCCTAACTAGAAACGTAATAATAATATTAAATTTGTAATTAGGAGAATACGTCTGTATCTCCCATCACATAACATAAATATTAATAACATCACTAAATTCTATCAAGAATTATATATCAGTTCTTCTCACAATTCTAACTTTTAGAAATATCATTTTCTAAAATCTCCCACTTTTCAAACATATATAATAATATAATAAACTACTATTAAATGAAAGAACATGCTTTTATCACACTATAAGTGATATAATAAATTATCTAAACACTTTTAGAAGCATCATTTCCTAAATGCTCCAACTTGTCAATAAATATATGATAATATCTACCAATAAATGAAAAGATTAAAAAAAGTGTGCTTTATCATGATATAACAAGATAATAAACTATCTGAAATATATGGAAACAAGTTCACAACATATTTAGTAATAAAATAAAGCCACTGAAACTAATAAATAAATTTTTAGAAGTTTCAAATTGCATAAAAAATTATTAAAATATTAATAAAAATATTAAAACGTCATGAAAATATATTATCTGGTGTCCAAAAATTTTATATAACATACCATATTAAAGAAATCAAATTTAGAGATTTTTAGAAATGAACAACACCAAAAATGGCATTACCATACACCCCCACGTGCCCAACATTATTTTTTAAAAAATATATAAACTTAATGGCATTACTTAATGCCGTTAATGCCCATCAGTGATAGAGTTCCTTAACGCCGTTACTGACAGTGTCATCTAACACTGTTACTCACTCCTAAAATCATTAAGTAGGTGAAATTTTTTTAATATATGAAATGATGTTGTTTTGAGTGGAGGTCATCTTCAACATCTCGCCAGGTTAGATCTGACTCGGATGGAGAGATGGGTTAGGTTCATAGAACCCGAAACTTCTTTCCCCTACAACTTCTCCGTCTGACATCAATTTTATGCCACATCCCAATTTTACACCCTTTAATGTACCCTATTGTGGCCCTTGGAACCACTTGTTATGACTATATGTTGCCGAAACCATGGGAAAATGTTTCTTCTTATTACAACATATATGTGCCATGAACATGATATCATAGGTCTAAAAACATTGTATCATTAATACTATAGTAGCATACAAGCCAGTATCTAGTATACACATCAATATAAGAATATATGTCTATGTACAAGCCAGAAGTAGTATAGAAAGCATAGACTATCAGGTTCAAACTCTTTCTTTTCCTTTGCCTCTTGCTAAGCCTTTACCTACAGTGTGGAGAGGGTAAGGTTTCTTGGAAAACCTTAGTAGCAGAACCATAACCAATAATAGTATAATGCAATGCATGCCATGTTATATGCAATGCTCTTACTACTCCTCTAATTCCCTTTCTCTCGACACTTATTGTGTATAGGGAGCATGCACGTGACTCTACCTTAATCACATAACCAATGCATATAAACAAGGAGTTATACATCTCATACATAACATACATGCTAGTTAAACCACAACATAGTAAACAAGCATACACAAACAGCAGATAAGCAAAGTAATATAAGTTAAGGTTAGAAATTCTAGCTACCCCATACTCTTGCACAATGTCAACGTTTGTTCCTCTGCTTCTGGAGCTACTGTATCACTAGATCACTGCTATGCAATGCCTATACATACCATAATGCAAAGGCATTACTGTATGCTACTAGCAGTATACCACAAACCCTTGCTCTTTTCATACTCAAGACTTTGGTCTCATAATATCCAAACCACATCCCTCCCTTATCCCTTGGTTGGAATAGTTAGACAACATTTCCCATATAGAAATGCCCCAACAAAACTACATAGGTCAAGACAGTTGGACAGCACCTCCCCCTTAGAAATGCTATCTTAGGACGAGGACAATTGAACAACACTTCCCCTTTAGAAATGTTATCTTATGCCAAGACAATTGGACAACACTTCCCCTTAGAAATGCTCAAAAACTACTAAAAAAGAAAGGAATTTAAAAGAAAGTACTGACTAGAAATTTCTTGGACCGAAGACTGGGTCAGTATCGCTTGAACTTCCTTTGAACTGACCACACTTTGAAATTGCTAGGGGTACCTTTAGAGAGCTTGTGAGCACGGTTGGGTCCTATTTATAATTGTGGTTTTGGGTTCTTAGGTATAATTATTTGGGTCTTTAGGTGTAATTTTTACAAAATATAACATATGGTCTTACCTCCTTATGACAAGTGTCCTTTTCTATACTTCTCCTTAGTCAGCTCATAGCTGCTTGGTGGTGTCATTTCTTAAGGGTTAAGGGAACTCCCCTTATTCATTTTCTTCCAACAATTTCCCCCGTATTGGTAAAATATTGGGAAAATTTCAAAAAATTTTGTACTCGTCCAAAAACTTCCAAAATTCTTTAAAAATACTAGAAAAATTCCCAAAAATAATTTTTTTTGTCGAAAAGTCTATTATACCAATGATTAGCCAATTTCAACAATTTTTGCTAATAACTTTAGACTTTCTTCCTGACCTCCAAATTATTTTAGAATTACTCCAAAATAATATACTAATTTTCTCTAATCTTCCAGAACATTGAGGTCCCTAAATACTTGATATAATTAATTTCTAGCTAAAAACCCGATTAGGCTGAAAATTATTAAAATATTTAGAAATTCACTAGAAATTCCTCACCCTCCAAAAATCATTCTGATCAATACTGTTTTGGGCACCCAGTAATATTTTATGGGATTTTATGGGCATTCTTGAGGCTTTTGGACCTGACCGCATTTTGACGTGAAACTTTATGGATTTTTTCTCTTTGAACATAGGTCTTTCCCTGAATTTCACTTCAATTGTGGAGAGATCTCTTAGTCCTATATAGACTAAGGCCCTCTGTTTGTTCTGAACACTTCATCTAAGTTCAAAAAATATCAGGACGTTACATTTTACGCATTCTTGGTATCGTTTTCTTCATTTTTTGAGAGCTTTCCAATGGTACCAATGTCAGAACCTAATTCTCTAGTTTAACATTAAAGCAGAGACAAAAACAAAAAAACTTGTCTCTTGTTATCCATGAACATAACACGGCTACTTCTTCAGAGTTCATTTGTTCTATGATTTCTTGTATGATTTATCTATGTTATTTAATATATTGATAACATAAAAGTAAATTTCCAGAGACAAAATAAAATAGGAAGAGATGCAACATAGATAATAAAGTACCATAAAAACTATGAAATTTAAAGGACAGAAGCATATACATTGTATTCTTAATTCATACAAGCCTAAAAAAATTGTTGCTTTGATACCATATTAGAATTTGGGGCATACCTAGAGTGTTGTGGCTTAATGTCTCTATCATCTTCAATGAGTCTCTTATGCCAACATCAGATCACAGTTATGGAAACTATAAAGGATGCACATCAAATACACACCAAGACTGAAAGAAGAAAAGAATAGAGAGATATATATAAAAATTATGTGTCTCATATAAATGGACTGATATGATACTGGGGGGACAGACCGACTAGAAACAAGTTTGGAAACACGTAGGGATGAATGATCAGAGGTAGGGCCTTAAGAGAACCTATCTCTTACAACCCTAGCCATAAAGACACCACAAGGATGATCAGCCCTTGATACAGTCAAAGTATTCTCCCAAGAATATAAGGAAGCGAGCAACGCTCACACAAGAGAAATTAAATTCTCCAAGAACAAAGTTCTTACTATATCATTATATCCTTCTTTAAAATAGTACATAATATAGTATTTATAAGCTAAGACTATTGGAAAACCCTAATATAAAAACCCTAGTTGATAACCTAAGCCGAAAAGCCCAATATAAGCTATTTGAGCCTAAAACAGTAACTAAATAAAATACACCAAAAATAGGTGCAAAAATACAATAAAAATAGAAAAAAATCAAAATACCTTCTAGAATATTCTAACTTGTTAGCCAAGATAAGATAATTTAGATGACACACACTACCTAGATAATCACATCATTAATGAGATGGATCTTATTTGACTCTACTAGTTGATGGAATATAAAAGGCAAGTCTTTGCCTTCAAGAACCAATCAATACAAAATTGAAAACTATAAAATAGAAAGCCAATTAAAACAAATAGAATCCTAATTAACTCCATATAAGGCCAATCTTGATTCTTCTTGAAGCTTATTGGACCTTTCAAATGGATCTTCATGGTACTATTCACGTCCATAACCATGTATGGGCCGTTTAGACATTGATTTGGGCTTGAATATAGTTGAATCATGTTCTGGAACTCCCATTGTCTATTACATGATGCATTTGGGCCCCGATTTGAATGATTGAAACTCCATTAGACTATTCCATGCACATATAATTGTACTGGGCCTTTAGAAACGTGGGAACTAAATCCAAATGATCCTTTTGGGCTCTTACAACGTGATTTTGTCTTTCTTAAGATCCAAGCATGTATGAAAGAATGATGCACATGCCACAATGGCTTTGGAGGTGCCCTGTCACATGTCACATCATACGCCACATACATAATTCTACGTGTCATCATCCAAGCAACGATCGATGTTTGCCTCCTTGTAAGTATTTTCAAGACTTGATGGTCTCCTTGAAAACCTTGGAGGGCTCATTAAGCCTCGAATTGGATGACATCATCAATTTCTTGTTCACTATGGATGCCACTTGAGATGCCATGTAGTACTTTGTTGTCACATTGGATGCCAACTTTGATGCCTTGTTGGACACCACATAAGATGCCACTTGTACTTCTATCATGGACCCTTGGTGTCTTTTTTATAGTGTTTCACACATTCCTTCAATTTTTACTCTCACATCTATTCATCATAAAGACAACGTAGCTTTACGTTCAGGAGAGATATAATTCTTCAATAAAATTATATCCTGTAAAGTCATATTATATCATTAAATAATATGACTTATAATTTTTAGGAAATATTACAATTAACAACTTAAACTTTTATATTACTTATACTATAGCCCCAATACTTTAAAATTGGGCCTAATTCTCCAAGGGTGAATATATTTTCCAACACTAATAAATTGCTTGTAATTCAGATATTGTTTTCAGGTAAAGGAAAATTTAGATATTGTTTGGTCTCAAGCTAGATTTCTTAACACACAAAAATTGCTCATTTCTCAAAACTGAGCTTGTTTTCTTGTTTCATGTCAACAAGTCTTCCTATGTGCCCTAATCCTAAAACATTTATTTTTAATCCCAATAGCTTGGGTAATCGATTATGCTTATATTAATCTCTCTCTCTCCCTCCTCCCCCCAATCTTCACTTAAGAAAATGAACTCACACATATCTGTGAGGGTTAAATCACAACCTCACAATAAAAAAAGACTTAAAAGCAAGAAGTGTTGGGTGTTATTAGGCTAGAAGGCCTAATTATATTATTGTTTTTATTTATTTTAGCTATTTTATAGTAGACATCCTCTCTTTCAAGTATAAGATATAAGATATTTTTACCTGTCACTACTACAAAAAGACATTCCTGTGGCACTCATTTTCACAGTTTCGTGGCATTCTTTGAACACCATGAGAGGTGCCGCCACGATAGGCTATCGTGGCACTGGTGAGCACTACAGGAGTAGGGGTGCTCTACTGTGGTGCTCCCCCAGGGGAGTGCCACAATAGGGCACCCCTTTGGGCCTATTGTGCCTATTGTGGGGGAGCGCCACAGTAGGGTACACCACAATAGGGCCAACCACACCCTATTGTACTCCCCTAATTAGGGGAACTCCAGATTCACCCTAATTAGGGGAACACCACAGAATGTGGCATTCCTATGGTTCTTTAACCTCTCTTCATATTGAAGACATGAAGAGAAAGAAAAAGAACCACAGGAAGTTTATTACAATATTACATTTACAGTGCCAAAAAAAATATACAAGCATATATACATTGCAAATTCCAATAAATAGAAAAAGCTAATCAAAGTAATAGATACTAATATACAAGTATTGTGCATGAAAAATCACCTTCTAATTTGACGTAATAGATATCCATACCATTCTTCTATTATCTCATTCAGTTGGGCATCTGTCAAGCGCGCGACACGTTCACCTTCATAATACTACAAATTGAAAGTATTACAGATCAAGTCACAATCACAAAAAATGTTACTAATCAATTGAAAGTAATAAAACAAAATTTCAGTTGAAACTAAAATCACTTACATTATAAGGAACATAACTTTTATTGTGGGTTATTACATCTTTCATAAATTTCATTACGTAATACCCACAATCAATGTTATTAGGGTGAAATGGGCACTGCAACAATATAATAAAAAGTTGCATGTTTTAGTTTTTAAATAAAAATTGTATAATAAAAAAAATTAATAAATTGTGACTAATACCATAATCGTCTTCCAGTTATAGGCCTTGACCATGTTATGACTTTTAGAATATGATAGAAAGGCAGAGGCACGATAAGCGGTCAAAGCGCTGACATTGATTACTTATAGGTTTTTCAATCACATGCAAAAATATTAACACGTGTAAGCGTACCCTTACCTATTGAACAACCATTTCATATCTTCACGGTCATTCGGTTGCCCTATTCTTACAGGATCAATATAATAAATGCGAGGGCTTGCTTGTTCAGCTGGCTTGATGACTAGCAATATCCAGTGTTTCTTAAGTTATTGTGAAAGTATTTGATCAACAATCATGTAATAATTCTGAGTGGAAGAATAAAGACACACATGAAATTATAATTTACCCTACGTAATAAGACACAAGAAATTGCATATTACTAGTTGCTCTTTTTGTAAAGTATTGCGTCAAGTCATGTAATTGTTGGGCTAAATTTACACCTCCCTCATGTTGCCCAACAAGAAATGGGTTGACAAATGTAAAACGATACCTATGATTGCCCCCATAAAGTCCTCGTATAGGTGCCTTCGTACAAAACATATACAGTTTCATTAAACCAATAAATCAAGTAATAAACATGAATAAGTAGTTTGAATAGTGATGGTCAAGTATGTACCTAATCCAAATATTCATAATCATTCTAGAAACCAAATTGTGGGTGAGAATATCAATTAGAACCTCTTCCGTGACATATTCGGCCATGCCACATTGATTAAAGATGTGATAATTAAAATCCACCTTTGTTACTTGTCCTCCTCCCATTGTAGTAGGAATAAGATTCAACTATTGCTCACGTAGGAGATTTAAGGGTGGCCTGTCTGGCCACTGGTAGAGGCATGGCCTTTTTGGCAGCTGGTGGAGGCATGACCTTCGGTACCGCTGGTAGAGATACGGCCTTTTTGGCCGCTAGTGGAGGCATGACCTTTTTGGACATTTAGAGCATTCGTGGAGCACTTTGAAATTTTCCCTTGCTCTTGAATTTGTTTACCTCTAAAAGGAGAACCCTACAAAAATAATAAAACTGAAACATGTCATTTTATGTGGAAGTAAATGTAGGAAAAAACATACATAATTATAAGTTAGTACCTTTTGACATGGCTCTATCATATGTGTGGGCCATGCAACATATCCCCTAGCAACATCTCTCACCATGACTTCATCGTCCGGAGAAGGGATGGGTAGAAGCACAAATTCTTAAGTGCAAAAATCAATCCTTACGCAAAGTAAGTTGTCAGGTAAAGGAAAACCATGTAAGGTATCATTACTGTCATTGAACACCACCC
>JBAGKO010206018.1:0-13585 GCA_037177275.1 Acacia concinna
TGCTGTCAGTAAAACAAAACTTTTCCAGAGCCTCTTTATCTCGCATATACTTTTGTCAATGACTTTTGTTATCATCAAAACAAGGGTTCCAACATTTACAATAGCCTTCTGAGAACTTTAGAGAAATTTGGGCAAGTTTTAGAAGTTTTTGGATGAGCACAAAATTTTATAGAATTTTTTGAAATTCAGGCTAATATGGGTAATTTTCCCAAAATAAAATAGGTCAGTGGGGCCCACATGGGACCCGCAATTCTGGCGCCATTTGAGGTGCTTGGTGCCCAAGTAAAGCCCTTCTAGAAGGGGACAAGTGCCAAGTTTTGAGAGGACCACATTTTGGGTTTTGGAAAAATTATACCTAAAGACCCAAAAATATTTGCACTTTGACCTTAGAGAAAAAGTATAAATACCCCCTTCATTCTTCCCTCCAAATCGAACCTGTCTCTTCTTAAGAGACCCTACCCCTCTCAAAAAGTTGAGCAATCAGGAGGTAGTTCGAGTAGTCTCAACCCAGTCTTTAGTATAAATAAGTTCCAGTTTTATGCCTCTTTTAAATTCCTTTATTTTCTAGTAGTTTTTAGAATAGTTTCAAGAGGAGGTTTTGTCCAATTGGGCTGGCCTAAATAGTGAACCTAAGGAGGTTATATCCAACTATCCTAGCCCAAATAAGCCTTCATAAGGGAAGTGCTGCCCAATTTTTCAAAACTAAGATAGCATTTCCTAGGGAAAGTAGTGTCCAACTGTACCTAACTAAGAAAGCATTTTCTAGGGGTGTTGTTTGACTATCTCGGACTAAGGTATGATTTCTAAGTGGGAGATACTGCCCAACTACCCTGACCTGGGCAGTGGGGACGGGCCAGTTGGTGGGACCTAGGCTTGATGGGCGATATAGGGTGTTCTATAGAGGGGTATTGGTCTGGAAAGGATATGGTCCTAGTAATGGGAAACCAGGACCTTAAGGGGATACAAGAGGGGAAGGATTATAATATACTGCTAGAGGTAGTAGTAATACACTGTATCATAATTTGTATAGGCAATACAGAGAAGTAAACCAGCGATCCAACAATGCTGAAAATAGAGAAACAGAGCTCTCACACCGCACAAGGAGTATGTGGTAGCTAGAATCTCTATCTTAACTTATATTGCTTTTCTTTCCTGTTATTTGTTGGATGCTTGTTTACTATGTTCTAGTTGACCTAGCATGTTATGTATGAGATATATGACTCTCTGTTTATATGCCATGTCTATGTGATAGAGATATAGCCATGTGTATGCTCCCTATACACGTAAATGCCGAGAGAGAGGGCACTAGAGGAGTAGTATGAGCATTACATATAGCATTACATGCACTGCATTATATTGTTACTAGTTATAGTTTTGCTACTAGTTTCCCAAGAAACCTAACCCTCTCCATAATGTAGGTGAAAGCTCTAAAAGAGGCAATGCAAGATAATGAGTTTAGATATAGAGATTTATATTTTCTTTTTCCTGGCATGAATCATGTACAGTATGATCAATGTATATTTTGGATCCTAGTCTGTATGCCTCTGTTTATGAAGGAAAAGTAGTTTACCCTTTTCATATGTCTCAAAAGTTTTATTCTCTCTATTCCGATGTATGGACAAGACGGTGGTTCCAAAGTCTACCTTAAGGGATGGTAAGAGGTAAAAAGTAAGATGTTACACTTGCACTCAGAGAAGAAATTCCTTATGTCTCTCAACGGTTGTAACCAAGAGGAATGATCCAATCCCAATGGAAACTTGAAGAGCCACAACGGCCATTAATTTCTCAGACGTTATAAATACACCAAACATTTAAGACTGCAACAACTAATAGAGTGAAAATTTATTGTGATATTGTTGCATTGATTATTGTCTTAAATTCATTACCTACTAAACTTCAATGATATCATTCCACTCTTTAAGAGAGTATTTGTTTAAAGTTTTCAAAATCCACTTGTGAAATACACAATAGAGGGACCTTGAGTGGGGATTTGGATTACACACTCTAAGGGGGAGTGATATCTTAAGTGTTAGAATCAAGTCTGTACTGAGGCACCAAGAGCCCATTGAAAGATTGGAGGATAGTGGAAACTCAGTAGGTACTGAGAACTAAGCATAGGTCGAGGAGTTAGACCGAACCAGTATAAATTTTGTCTTTGAGCATTTAGAAAAATTTGTTACACCCAATTCACCCCTTGGGGTATAAATCTTGCCTCAATAGAAATCACCATAAGATCAAGAAATACAATTCAATAAGGTAAGCGAAGAAAAGAGACAACCTAGTGATCAAGGTGGCTTGAATGACTCATGATAGAGCCTTAAAAGATGTCCATTGACCTTGAAGTATCTTGCTCCCTTCTTTTCTGACACATCCATGGTTCTAAAAGGGAACACTTTGCTCACCACATAAGGGCCTCCCTACTTCATATTGAGCTTCCTAACAATGTACTTGAATCTAGCTTTATACATGAGCACCTTACCTCCAACATTGAATTGCTTTCTCAAAATCCTCTTGTCATGAATAGTCGATGTCTTTTCTTTGAAAATTCTTTAATTCTCATAGGTCTCAAGGTGAATCTACTCTAGCTGTTGTAATTGAAAGGCTCTCTCATTAGCACTAGGATCCAAATCAAAGTTGCACTCCCTCATAGCCTAATAGGCCTTATATTCAATCTCAACCAGATTGTGGCAACACTTACCAAACACAATCCTATAAGGAGACATACCAATAGAAGGCATAAAAGTAGTCCTATATGATCACAATGCTTGATCAAGTCTCATACTCCAATCTTTACTTGATGGCTTGACAATATTTTATAGAATTTTCTTGATTTCCTGGTTGAACACATCAATTTGTGCATTGGTTTGTAGATGGTAAGGTGTAGAGATCTTGTGAGTGACTCCAAACTTAACAAAGAGCTTATCAAGGAGGTGATTGCAGAAATGAGTGCCCCTATCACTCACAATGGCCTTAGGTATTTGAAACCTAGTAAAAATGTGGAACTTGAGAAACTTCAACACAATTAGCCATTATACTTCTTCGTAGGAATTACCTAAATCCACCAAGAAACATAGTCACAAACTAAGAATATAATTATTACCCTAAGAAGAGGAAAAAGTTCCCATGAAGTCAATTTTACAAACATCAAACACTTTATAAAACAGTATGGGGGCTTATGGCATCTCATGTCTCTTGCCATTGCTTTCAAATCTCTTTTACATGTCACACAAAGTTCCACTAAAAAGCCTTCCACATACCATAGTATAGCAGGCTCTTAGAATATGATCAATCTCTATATCTGAAACACACCTTCTAATTAACTAATCACTGTATACTCTCCAAAGTGTAGGTGGCTCCCAAATGTAATATCTTGCTTCGCTTTTCAACTTTTGAGTCTAAAAATTAGACTAGATAGATGGGATTAGGCCTATTACCAAGAAAAATGGCTTAAGAAATTAGAAGATAAAATTGTTAAGTATTACCAAAAATATGACATTGATGAAGAAAGGTTAGCTAATCCACTTCCAAATGTACGTTTAGAAGATTGGGAATGGTGATTGACATACTTTAACTTTAAAAATTGTAAGGTTCCTTATTAACCTTTCAAATGTGTGTTATTATTTCATTTATTAAATACTTATTAATGACACAATTGTTTTGTAGAAAACAAGTATAAGAGACAAACAAAATTGAGAGAAAGAAATGAAAAAGCAAACTAATGGTCCTGTATCATTTGCTGAAATTGATCACTATGCAGTAAGTGCAATCTCTCCTCTACATTAATTTATGTTTTACATCATTACTTAACTTTGCATATACTGTTGTTTTTATTTGTACATTCTATTTTATAGAAGGACCCTTACAACTAGACAGCTTGTATTGTGTGATATGGTATGGCATATAACACATACTAGGAGAAATGCAAGTGGAAAGTCAATGCAGACAGATAAGATTTATGTACACTTTTTACACTTATATTTATTGTTTAGTTAATGATTTTTATTCTCATTCTATTACTATATGCTTTTATTATAGATTCATTTCAAGGAACTCCATGAACAACAAGAACAAGAATTAGAGAGTGATGCCCATATGACTTGTGATGAGTTGTTGTTAGTTGTTCTTGGTGAGAGGTTAGGATGCGTTAGAGGGAAAGGGTACAGAGCACATCCCTTAAGGAAGAGTGCTCACACTAAGTCTACTAAAAGTTTACTTGACTATGCATGCACTAAGTAGCAACAAGTGTTTGATAAAAGAATTTAAGAGGAGCTATAAAAGATGGAAGAAAATCATGTATCAAAGTGTGCAAAGATGGAAGAAGATAATGTAGCAGATTATTCAAGGATGAAAAAAAACCATGAACAATTTGAACAAAGGATGCAAGCTCAACTCAATGCCTTCATGTAAATGTTCCAATCAAAAGCTTTACTTTTGGTGTCCCACAGCCTAGTCCTTCAACATAACTTGATTGTTCCTTAATAGTTTATGATGTTAAATAGTTTGAGAACTTAAACTTAATATTTAAGAATGCTATGGATTTTATTACTTGACCTATTATGATTTCATTCTAGTTTCCTTTTTTGTATGGGGATTTTATAATCGAATGCCTTATGGTTCAATTTCAATATCTTTTTCAGTATTTTATTGTTAATTATGTGCATCAGGATAATAGTTTTAATTTAATAAAATAATATATATATATATAAGAAAATTTAAACTTTCAATGGCAACTTTTATCGCCACATAAAAAAAGGAATATTAGTGGGGACAAAAAAGTCATCACAGAATAAGAGTAGTAGTGGCAACAATTGTTGTCACCGTTGAATGTATCATCTATGGTAACACTTTCCTATATTCAGTGGCAACAAAAGTCACCACCAATAACCTACATACGGTGGCAATTAATGATGTGCAAGTTTTCCTTTCAATTTCAATGGTGATGTTTCTAAAGTGCCACCTATAGGTTTCACCCGCAATCACAACGACAATGACCTAATCGTCGCTAATAACCTTTAACAGTGAATTTTGCAGTTTCAAGTCATCACTGAAAGCCAATTTTTTTGTAGTGGTCTTTATTTCATGTTTTGAATTAGATCACTAGAATTGTGGTGACAACCAGAACATTTGTTATATCCTTAGGTGTTTGTTTGGTTAGGATCTAGCAATCTAATTGTTTTTGTGATTAGTTATAATTACATAAAAGTAAATACAAATGAAGAGCTTGTGCATTTTTTTAAATGTGACTTTCTTACTCAAATTGAGCATTTACTTTTGCAATTTTGCTAATTCATTGCCTATCATCACGAGTTTAAAATGGCTTCATTTTATGTCATTTTGTTTAAGGATTCTGCTATACCATTCTTAATTAAGTGATATAAAGTTTTACTATTAATTTTTTACTGCAGTTTTGGTGTATTAGGGGAGATTTCAAGTTAGCCCAAACGAGGTCTTCATATAAATCACGAATACTATTATGAACTCCCTAGCATCTACTTGCTAGTTGGCTGCATTATTAGTGTTATGATTACTTTATTGGTTGGTTTAAGCTTTACATGAAATCTTTTTTTGTTTTTTTTTGGTTTAGGCTATATTATTACTTGGCTAGTTGGCTAGGGAAGTTTTCATTACTATTTTTATTAAATGCACTTATTTTATGTAATTTCTTTTGTAGGATGAATTCATGATGCTAAAGGCATATGTACATTTTGAGAGAAGTTCTCCAAGTGTGGAATATAATTAGTAAGAACAAAACCTATGGTTAGAGGTTATTGGTGGTAGCAACAAGAAGGATCGTATCTATTGGTTTGGATATGAGAATGAAGATAGTGCCTAATCTCCTTCCATCAACACCACAGGGATCAATTTTAACATTGAAAACAAATTGTACACGAGGATCATAGAGCTTAAACGAGATCCAACATCGCAAATAAGAGAATCAACATATCTAAAACAAGTGACCAACATGATCATATTTTACTTTATGGTGTTTCTTTTAATTTGCAAGGAATAGGGATTCAATCCCTGAGGCTTTAACAAATACATATGATGAGGCATTATCTAATAATACAAATGAACAAAATGAAAATCAGAGTTGAGAGCAGTTGTGGATTCCTTATGGTGTTTGATTTTAGTTTTTTAGTTTACAATGAATTTGTGACATTTATTTCGTAGTTTTTGAGCTTATGACATTTCAGGTACAATGATCAGACTATTACTAATTGTATGAAAAATTATAAGATTAATTTTAATTGTTTGTTAGTATTCAAGAATTTAATTAATTTTGAATATCAAAATAAAGCTACAAACAAATGAAACAAATTACTGATGGATTTGCTAGGGAATTCTATTACAAAATTCATTTTTATGTTGCAAAATTCAATTGAAACTGTGGAAAAGCAACGACATAATTCTATCCAAATTTGACACACCTAGTTCTGTTGAAATTTCGTGGCTAATTTGCAAGGGACTATTTTGTTGTAAATTCTATCACAAATTAACCATATAATTTGATATTTCGTAGGCTATGTGGCTTTGCCATGGAAACTTTAGCAATGAACATGTCTCTGTTAGAAATTTCATAAATTTGATTAGCAACGAAATTTTGTTGGTAGTATGTCCATTGGAAACCCTTTTACCAATAGAATTCCTTCAATAATTGCATGTTTTCTATAGTATAACTATAATTAAGAATTAAATAATTAGACTTAGTATTTATGATTTATATTTTGCATAATTATATACAACTCCATATTTATTGTTGAACGATGATAACCACATATTTATCTTGAGAAAACTTCATAATTGATAATACTCCTACTCGTACTATGTTACTCATGATTTTTTTTTTATTTGTTACGTTACTCTTACCCGTTGTTACTCTTAATCCCAACTACTCTCTTCTTTTGCTCTTACTCCAATTATAACTCTTTTAACCCCCTTTCTCTTTTCATCTCCTGCTTACTAATAATTAAATTAGACTAAAAATATTGACTCCGCATTATGAGAAACGATTTTAAACAACCCTATACTTTATATGGGAGATTTATAAATTAACTTGCAATCAAGCCTAATGGCAAGCCCCATCACACATATTTGGGTGCCAATCATACAATTATACACATCAGTAATAATTGCTTGAAGTATCCATGATTCAAAATTAACGAATGATCTCAGGCACCTCTAAAACCAGAATCAGGTAATTACGATTTTGTTGGACAATATGAATCGAATCGTGCATATGCTAGTAAAGATTGAGCAAATTAAGGGCTACTTGATTCTATTCTTAAAATTATATTCTTTACTAAACAAAAAGCCAATAAAACCTATTTGATAAATTATTTATAGTTGTTTTTAAAAACAAAGCATAGAGAGTTTTTTAATAACACAAAATTAAAAACAATTGTTACAAGCATGTTTGGCTTTTTTGGTTTTGTTTTTCTTTTTTGTTATCTTGGAAAATCATGACCTATCCTCAAACTTTTTTCTTCTCGGCTTGCTCAATAGTCGATGGCCATGAGAAAGCTTGACTAGTCACTTGCCATCTCCAATCTCTCCTTCCTCCCTCCTCATCCCTCAATTGATGAGTACTCAACCTTCACTCTTTCTTTGTCTGATTTATTAGTGGGTTTTTTGAACTAAAACTTACTTTCCCTCTTGTACTCAAGTGTGTCGTCCCTTAGAATCTCACCCTTCAAGGAAAACAAAATTTAACTATATATAGTTTATAAAATTGCTATGGTTTGTATTGATTAGATTATATATGTTTTGTATCAATAATCATTAGATATTTTGTTGTGGATTTAACCTTAAACACAAACTTGTTAAGGCAAGCTTTCACCCAAGAGAGGTAAATTGAGTGATTAAAAATAAATTAAAACTCCAAACACAAATTGTATTTTAAAGCGATAGAGTTTCAAATGAATCCTAGTAGTAACAGATAGTCAATCATAAATAAATGCAAAAGTACTAACATGAAAAGCAACCATCATCATCATCATCATATTACAGTCATCATCATCATCAGTTAAATCAGTGTGCAATACATGTCTCAAGTTTCATGGTGAATTGGAATTGGTTACACCAATTAATGCACATCGTGCCATCAATGCACTTCACGTTACATCTCACAGTAGACCACAAAGGATCACACCATCCAAAGCCCTTTGCACCATTGACGCACTTCGCGTCATATCTCAAAAATGACCACAAAGGATTACACCATTTGGTACGCTTACCATCAACACACTTCATGACAGTCTCAGACTCAATCCATGGCAAATAATACATGTAGCATATGACATTAATTATGAAAGTCAAATTTATTACCTAAACGCCTTTCCAATGGTCCATTCTCCTACCAGCTTTTTTGCTTACCTAGGCAAATATCAAGTGCAATACATATCCAATTTATAATAATGAGCCATTACTCATTAAATATCCATAACCCAAGTGCATCTAAAGGCTTACAATTTACTAACATTCTTAAAAACGCCTATTTACCAATTGAAATTGCCCTTAGGGGTACTGGTTTCTTTCCTTGTAAACCTGATATATTTCCACTTTTCCAAAAATCATGACTAGCCTACCTCTACACAATTTCATATCTTGAATCCATTTCTAGGCTTAGAATTCCCAAAATCACACTCCTTCCCCTTGTTCCAGGCCCAACCTGAAAGGGTCCTTAATTTTGATCAAAATTGTCATTTTCTAGGTTTAATGCTTCTAATTCGTGTTCCTACCTTTACCCTACACAAAATTCCATTTTAAGCACATTAGAAGGATCAAATGAACCAAAATAAAACTCTAAAACTTCAAAATAGAGTCTGGCCAAAAAGGGACAAAATTTGGGAAAAATAGGTTTTCAATTCCCGACACAAATAAGCATCTTTCCTATACTCAAAATCATTGATCTAATCCATTACCCAACCTTCCACATGATTCAAACTAATTTGGGCAGTACCTTCCCTTAAGGTTTATGCATCCCAAATGAGAAAATCAGCCATCACAAGACAAGAATCACCAACAAACCACAAGAACCAATAAGAGATTCAAGGTTTTGGGAGATTACCTTTTGATGTCTTGTTTTCTCTCTTAAACCTAAAATCCACATCCTCTCTCTCTTTTAATTTCTTCTTGCTACATGTGATTTCAAGAAGGCTCAAGAGGTTAGAAGAGGTTCTTGATCAAGCAAATAAGGAAAAATGGAAAATTTTTGCCTTGAACTTACCTAGATCCCTTTAGCTTCTCTTCCTTTCCTTCCACTTCTCTCTTTTGTGCTCATGACTCTCTCTCTCTCTCTTGGCTGCCTTGATGATACACAAAATTGAGGGTAGGTAATGCCCGTAATGTTGCATCTTGCACGTTAGATCCTATGTTTTGATGATAAATAAACTTAGAATGTTTTGGCGAATTGAGTTATTATTTTTAACTAAAGTGAAATTACTTAAGCAATTGATCTTGAGCAATATTCAATTGTACATAAGATAAAATATTTTCAAAAGCTAGAAGAAGGTATGATTGTAGAAGGTTTGTAGTCAAACCTTGAGGTTTCAAGGAAACCTTGAGGTTTGACAACCATACCACAACGGCTAGGTTTGAGACAAACCTTGCCATAACATCGATGTTTTCCCCAAACCTCTTTGTGAGTGAGGTTTGACTGCAAACCTTGAGGTTTTCCAAAAATCTCGAGGTTTCAATCACCTTAGCTCAATGGCAAGGTTTTCTCAAAACCTTGCCGTTGGAGAAAGGTTTGATCAAAACTCATTGTTGGCAAGGTTGAACCCAAACCTCAAGGTTTGCATGAAACCTTGAGGTTTTGAGGAAAAACTTCCATAACAGTGAGGTTTGAATCAAACCTCGATGTTGAGGCAAGGTTGGGGAGAAACCTCACTGACCACTTCAAGTAAGGCAAACCTTGAGGTTTAACAGAAACCTCAAGGTTTGATCAAAATCTTATCAACACGACAAGTTTACTTCAAATCTTTTCCCTTGTTTCCAAAACCTTGTTGTGTTAGACATGTAAGAGGAACCTCAAGGAAAATTCTTAACCTCAAGGATAGTAAGCTGTTCTAATTTAAAATCTTTATAAATGCTTTGATCTACACTTTTCAAAACCTAATGCCTCAAGGTTTGAGTACATTCCTCAAGGTTCAATCATACATCTGAATTTTCTTGTCATATGAAAACCTTGAGTTGAATCTCAAACCTCAAGGTTTGCCAATTGATATGCTTAAACCTCAAGATAAATTCCAAACCACAAGGTAATCATATTTCATAAAAACCTTGAGGTTGTTCTATTGAATAAACCTTCTATGTATTTTGTTAAACCATAAACCTCGAGTTCATTCAGATAACATGATTTTTGTGTGTTACATCCAAGGAACTTCGAAGCCTCAAGGTTATTTTGAAAAACTAGTTTTCTAGAAAATAGAGCATCGTATCGTAATTTCTATATTGAATCAAACCATTAGTTTAATGATACCCATTTAATTCTAATCATTATGAATAACTTCTCTTATGTATTATAACATATTAGGATCGTGTCAAATGTCATACAAGCTTAAATCTCCAAAAAGATCAAATGTGCATGTAATGCACCACTAGTTTAGGCAAGTTTTCACCTAACAAACATTCTCTCAATCCAATGGCTATATTCTCACACTCAGAAGAGAAATTCTGTGTCTCGTAATAGCTCTAAATGATACTATCCCAACAGACACTCAAAGAGACACAACGATCATCAATTTCTCATATGCTATAAATACTCAAACATTTAAGATGGCAACAACTAACAAATGAAGTGAAAATTTATTGAGATAATGTTCCATTTATTATTGTCTTAAATTCATTATCTACCAATCTTCAGTACTTATTATTCCACTCTTAGAGAGAGTATTTGTATAAAGCTTTTAGAATTCATTTGTGAGATACTCAAGGTAGAGGGACCTTGAGTAGGGACTTAGATTACACACTGTAATGGGCAGTGATCTCTTCAGTGTTAGATTCAAGTCTGTACTGAAGCGTCAAGAGTCTATTGAAATCTTGAAGAATAGAGGGAACTCAGTAGATATTGAGAACTTGACGTATGTTGTGGAATTTAACTGAACCAGTATAAACTTCTTACTTGAGCATTCAAAAAATTTTGTAACACTCAATTCACCCCCCCTCTTGGGTGTAAAGCTTGCCTCAACATTGCATGCTTAAAACATGTGATTAATTAATTAATTAATCAAGAAAAATACATGGCCACATAATTTGCTTTTTCTTAGTCTTGATATTTTGCTTGTAAGACTTGATCCTAGCCCTTCATTTTGGCATTTTCATCTTACCATTGAGATCATATTTAGTATTCCCTTTTATCCTTAGATGAGCCACAAATTACCAATATGTCATTACATAATTTTTGCCTAAGCCCTTTTCTTCCACAATTGTTTGTAGAATTTTCTCTAATCTTTGAAAATTCATAATTAATGCCACAGATGTCCAATTGAGATTATTCCAAATGCTATGTGACCCTTAGCTAGTCTAGTTTTAGAAAAAATAAATATTGTCATAACCTTTCTAGCACATATCAATTCAATATCCTATTAAGCTAAACATTGTCCCAGAATTTGCAAGTTATTCCCAACCAAACTTCAAAATATAGAACTCTCAATATATACATCAAATTAAGGCTTAACATGTCTACTTCTAAACTGAAAAGTTTCACAATTTTTGGACATCATTAGCCTAGGCAAAAATGATGCACCACAACACTGCCACCAATTTCATTCCAGAAACTTTCGCCAAAACTCACTATTTTATTCCATTTCATTTGTGCCATTTACAAGGTATATTTGGTGTCCAAAATTTGGGATGTTACACAAGTTCTCTATACCTTGAGTATCTCTCATGAGACTTTGATAAGCTTTTAATAAGACTCTCTCACAGAGTAGATAAATAATCACTTAAGCTTTCAATATTGATGAAGACTAGGACATTTAAGATAATAATTAATGAAACAATATGACAATAAATTTTTTTGCTTAGTACATTAGTTGATCATTTTAAATGTCCTCTCCTTTATAGTGTCTCTGAGATTGGTGACTGTTGAGACTATTGAAGTGTCCGTTGTGACTATTTGAATATTCATTGAAGTTCATTGGTCTTCTCAGATTGGAGCCATTGTGAGACAAGAAGAATTATCCTCTATGGTGAATAAATTAGCCATTGCAATAAGAGATAATGTTCTTTGTCTTCATAGGTTGTTGGCACTTATTGTTGCATTTAATGCTCTGATACATAAAGTGCTTTATGATATTTAGCACTTATAATATGTTCTTTGTCATGCAAGAAAGCTTGTACAAACATTAGCATTGAATGGGTATCAATAATATAAACATATGAATGATTCTAAGATTACGCTATGATGCTATGTTTTATTGATTTTTGAACTTATCATGGCATGCTCAAGTTTTGTGAGAGAATTCAAGTTTATCTTTAATGTTTTGGGACAAAATATATTTCAAAGCCTGTAAACTTGAGTTCATGAGTTTTCTAAACTTAAGTTTGTTCAACTTTAGAGAGTACTTCAGAAGAAGAGAAGTTTCAAAAAAATGTTTGGACTTAGATTCTCTTCAAATATTTGATTAAATAAAATGAATTTTAAAAGAAAAAGTGATTTAAAAGAT
This sequence comes from Acacia concinna, assembly GCA_037177275.1. Classification (NCBI taxonomy): domain Eukaryota; kingdom Viridiplantae; phylum Streptophyta; class Magnoliopsida; order Fabales; family Fabaceae; genus Acacia; species Acacia concinna. The sequence goes on from JBAGKO010206018.1 coordinate 12,669, forward strand.
TAACTCAAGGTTTTTGACTCAACATATGTGGCTTTCAAAAAGACTTAGAAACACTTTTTCATAGTCCCACACTAGAGTTGGTCTAACAGGGAAACTTGAATTTTTGAGAAAAGATTTTAAATAATGTCAAGCAAAGTTAGTTTAGGAAAGAAGCAAACTTGAGTTTGATAAGACCAATATACTTAAGTTTGAAAGAATTTTGAAAGATATGAAAACTTGAGTTTGGATGCAAAAACATGTCTATAACTCCTTAACACGATGAGTGATTTGCAATGTAGATAGTGTCTAAACTCGACTTTAGATATCACCTAAACTCAATTTTGGGTTCACCTACTGGCACACCTTACATATAGACTATCTTTTAGGTCACTTAGCGTTCATTGAAGTCATGTTGCATTGCGGATAATGTAGAAACTTAAAACTGAAAATTTTGTTTCGGTGAGTACTATTCATTGGCAAAACAAATTTCTGAGCAAACTTTGAAAAATCGTAACTAAATGTAGAGAAATTGAAATAGCATACTTCTAAGTTCTACATAAAGCCCTTTGAAGGCTCTACAAGGGAAAAATAGTGTCATACACCAATTACGTATAGATCAGTACCATATCTATACGGAATCCAACTCTATCTTTTTTGTAACAGTTTTTCCAAGTTTTAATCCTTAACTTTAAAAACTCATAACTTTGCGACGAAATTTCAATTCCTACGTTTTACCTATCAAAACAAATCTTAGCGTGTCACCTATTATCATTCCAAATTATAGAATCCAGATAAGTCATCTAGTACAAAACAAAATTTATACAACATCACTGCTCTAGTGCAATTTCCAGCAAACATTTATAGAATATGTACATATAGTAAGCCACATGGCATTTATCCTTGCACTCCCTTTGCATTTCTCCTCGATGATTCAAGCC
>JBAGKO010206029.1:0-13584 GCA_037177275.1 Acacia concinna
AAATCTTTTGTTGGATAATATGAAGAAAACCGCAAGTAAAAGCAAGAAACAAGGAAGAATTGTTAACGTCTCTTCAGTTGCCCACCGATTTACTTACCGCGTAGGAATTTGTTTTGATAAAATCAATGATCAGTCAAGGTAACAAATAACAGATCCTAGCTATGATAAATGATGCTCGATTTTGGTTTATGATTGGTCATTGGTGTGGCAATTTAGATGATTGTTTTTACGTAGAATAAAAGGTCATATGATTGTTTATCTTGAGTTCTTGACCGAGCAAATATTCACCCTGTATGAAGGTGCATGGTAGTTTACATTATTAAATGTATCTGCTTATAATCATATACCCAAGACATCTGTTTAAATTCTCCATATAAGATATCTGCTGGTAAAACATTGTCAGACTAAAGATATTGTTGTATAGAATTGATTATTATCTGTTGAATGGAAAGGTGCAATGTATATGGGGCTGATATCTTATTGCCTTTGTGCAGTTATAGCAGTTGGTTTGCTTATGGGCAATCAAAGCTTTCAAATATTTTACATGCTAATGAACTTGCAAGGAGTATGAAGGTATGCTCACAGCTGACTTAGCTTGTGCAATGGCATATACACGTACGTTGGGGAAATAGTTTATTAATGGAAGGCCCTGCTTATATTCTGATATTACTTGAGACTAGAAAATTTAGAATCAACTATTTCTTCTACATCATTCTCTATGTTATCTCTTTACTGTGGAATTGAAATTACTGACGTCACAGTTATTTAAAAAAAAAAAAGCTTTTATTATTGAACTGTGTTTTTTGTCTTGTGACTGATTGACAAGACATTGGCCATAAGACCATTTGGTCATCATTTTTGTTTGTGTACAATGTTCCTCTAAGTGTGTTCCGTCAGCTATCTGTAAAGTCTGATATATATCTGTTCCTTATTGATCAGGAAGATGGCGTGAATATTACTGCAAATTCTCTTCACCCTGGAGCCATTGCCACTAATCTTGACCGTTATAATAGCATCATCAACAGTAAATACCACGTTATATTTTTTATAGGGTGCATCATGCATAACTCACATTTTTCTTACTGGGGGCAATACGATTCTGTTTTTGCACTGTTTCATTTGTCAAATTCTTTCCGAATAGCGAATTTCCTTTGAATTTAATTAAAGAAGCACGTGATGTATTGAGAATCAGTTGATTAGTTCTCTTTTGTCAACGTTATTTTGTTTGGACAGATTTTAAAATAGGGCATGCGGTGAAGAGGGTGTGTGATACAATTTAGTTAAGATGCTGTGTCTGGGTACTTAAAATAATTAATTTTGTAGCCATTTTGCTTCAAATGACTGCGGGAAAAAAAAAATTTGATTCTGCCTCCGCTCAGAAGCAGTAATTTTTTCTGTAATGCTTGGCTAAACTAGTAAATTAATTACAGCCAAACACTGTTTTCTGATTTTATGATTTACAGCATCAATTTAACCGTGTTAAATTTTTATATTTCAAGATGAATGTACAGCATCAGTTTATGACTTTTTGGGTGCGCTTCTTTGTATACAGGCATATACAATGTGGTTGGGAAATTTGTGATTAAAAATATTTCACAGGTAAGTTAACAAGATCTTAATTCTAGCTCCTTAAAAACTTATACCTCCACAGATGGGAAATTTTTCAAAATTCATCCTTGACAGATTTTCATTCTATTTTGGTCCTCCTTGATCCAAAATCACACTCAAACCACTTCATAAAGGGACCTCGATTCTGCTAATTTCATTTATATGTCATCATTAACTTCTCTTCGTTGTCATTGACTTGTAGGGAGCAGCAACAACCTGTTATGTTGCATTGCACCCACAAGTGGAGGGAGTTAGTGGGCAGTATTTCTCAGATAGTAATCTGGCAAATCCCTCCGCACAGGCAAAGGACATGGAATTGGCAAGGAAGCTCTGGGATTTCAGTATGAACTTGACCAAATAGAACACACCTTTGGTAGTTGTTGATAGATGTAAAATGGGGAAGAATATAATACATATGATACAATTATATCTATAAGTATATAATGATACCTACTGGAATCCCAGAAAGTTCAAAAGAGGGATTAGAGTGCCTTAAATGTACCAGGATGCTTGCAATTAACTTATCTCTGGAATGGAGTAGTGTTTAAGCTGTAACTTTTTTTCATTTGAAGACGGACCCATCTTTTTATTGTTATTAACATCGTACCCTTTATTTTATTATAATTTCTTTTTTGTGTGGAATTATCTAGTGTTGGCGTGTTTGAGAAGTGGATTTCTTGTAACTAACGTGTACAATACCTTCAATCTACTGCACATAAGTTTGAATCTTTCAAAATATTATAACAATTGTGTGGAAAAGTGTAGTTGCGTGCCTATGAAGCATTTGATGACTTTCTCACCCTGGACCCTTGTATACAAAGGAGCCTAACCTAGCAATTGTGGTTGAATTTTTATATGTAAGGTCTATGTGCTACGCTGTGATGGGAATTTTGTGGTTTTAAATATTAGGTTTCAACCTACTTTGTCTTTTAAATTTATAACTTTTATTAAGGAATTAGTTTTCAATACAAATTAATAAAATAGAAACTTTATAAAAACGTAATATAAATTTTTTTTAAAATAATTAATTTAACTATTTTTTCTTTTTTGGGTGAAGAGTTTTATAGCTGTATTTTTTTAAGGAAAAAAATCTAAATATTCCACATTTGAATAAAACACGTCTAACATGAAAGCATCCTCGACATGGTCCGTATATCATGGCAGGATGCTGAAGCACCTTTATGAGTGACCTTGATAAGCTTAATGTACAATTGAAACCATCTAGAAATAGAGATAAAAGATTGACGAAGGATGGTGAGAATCTAATTGGCGTTGTGATTTTCCTTTAGCAAACAGGAAGGAACATGCCTGTTTTATTAGATTTCAACCTGATAAAACATTTTTGTTTTGTTATTATAAAACAACTATTAGGGCATCAATAAAATATATTTTCATACCAGCATTTTTATTTTATACTATTTATTCTAATAATAAAATATATTTTCATACACATACCCATATATTATTTTATGTAGGTATTTCATTTGTATTATTTTACTTTGTAGAGTACTTTTTTTTAAACTTGTATATTCTTTTTTTTTCTAAAAATGTATTAATTCTTCTAACTCTTAACTAAATAAAAATAAACTACAACTAACTCTATACCCGAACACATTGCCTACATATATGTTGTGTAACTCTTAAGTGTGAAATACTAGAAGTCTGAGTCTACGATGTAATTCTGTCTTTGATTATCATTTATAATTCATATGGTTACAAACTACTATGATAACAAGAACTATTTTCTGATCCAAACTATTTTCTTATCTGTATTTAGGGGTTATGCCTTCTGTGTGTTTAGTTCAACAAATGTGAGGTTGGGTGAAGTTTATTAAAGTTAAGTTATGAGAGGTTATGAGCTTGTTTGGTTCAAAAATAGGGGAAGCTAGGGTAAGGGAGTACTTATGAAATATCCAAAAATAGTCATGGATAATTTGGTCAAAATTGAGATATAAGATTTTTCTCATATTGGAAAAATCCTAAATTTAGATGTTTAAGAAATGAGGGGAGGGAACCATTAAAAGACAAAAAAATTTCTACCCCTCATCTCCCCTCCTTTCAACCAAACAGGTTTTTATTATCTTCAACCATCATCTAACCTAACCTAACTTAAAAAACCTCTAACCAAACATACCCACTATCTTATTAAATTTAACAACTATTATGGCATCAATTATAGCACTAAACTCATTCTTAATTTTAAAGGTTATTCAATATCAAATTATCTTCATTCAAGATAAATCCAGCTCGATCTTATCATTGTTGCATCTAGATCTAATCATATTTTCTCAATCTTCTCATTAATTTCAACACTCAAGTCTGCGAAAACAGACTAATTTTATAGAATCAATGCCGCAAGCATGAATCACATAATCTGGTCATAAAATATCTAGTCATGAAGATAATTCACAAAGCATAGCAAATCTAATTCAACTAATTCCAGAGGAACTACGCTTGCTACAAAGCATCATATTACAAACATGAACACGTTACAGCACATCAAGCTACAATTCATCTAGGAATCTAACTAAACTGCAGCTAGCCGACTTGATACAAGCATATGAAATTTAGAACAATTTTGGAACAGAATTGAGAAGAAGAAAATGTTGAGAAGCTCAAGGAGACTTCCTGATTATAGCTTTGACATATTGCCCAGCTCCAAGAGAATCAATCTCCATGGGTGAAGAGTAGAAGCTTTAGCCGAGCATGAATTCTGGATCTTCAAGTAATGCAAGCTCCATTGACAAATTCTCTCATGCATTTATTGATAATTCCCATCAATAATTCCACATTTAATCACACGAATCATTCTACTTTGACCTTTCAAACCTATTAAAACCCTAGCTTATCAGCCTCCCTATCATCTTTTGATGAAATCAAACTGAAATCCTTCTCTGTCATTTGCATTTGTGCTTCACTAGATCTGTTGATGCCTTTTGTTCTTGTTCTCTCCATCCTTTTTAAATTTGGGTTCTATAGTGGCTAAAGCTATGGTTCTTTATTAGCTAAAATGAGATTTATTTTAGAGTTAAGGTTCTTGAATAACTATGAACTTTTCGCAAAAGTGCAAAAGTAACTATGAATTATTTTTTAGTGCAAAAATAACTATGAACTTTAGAAAATGGTGCAAAACCGTTAAAGTACTATTTAAAACCGTTAACTATAACATATTGATATTTTTAGCTCATTAGATGAGAAATTCAGGATGAGTAAAGGGCTAGAATTAGTAGAGAAAAAAATTATAAATATTCCAGCAGGCTCTTATAAAAATTTCAGAATTTTTCACCACCTATAACTCCCAAAATGAATTTTTCCCTTAAAATTAATTTATATTGGCAATAAATGATTTCAACAAATTTTTTTCTGCTTTCTCTGAACCTCCTCTTGTTCTTTCTCTGGACCTCCTCCTCTACTGATTCTGGCTCTTTACTTATCTTAAATTCCTCATCTTAAAAGTTAAAAATATCATGATGTTACAGTTAATGGTTTTGAGTAGTACTTTAACAGTTTTATACCCTTTCCTAAAGTTCATAGTTACTTTTACACCAAAAAATACTTCATGGTTATTTCTGCACTTTTGAGAAAAATTCATGGCTATTTAAGCACCTTAACCCTTTATTTTATTATGGCAAAATCTTTTTTTCATTTTTATTGTTATATTTCTTGTGATTAATAGAGTTTGACTTTGTCAAAGCAAACGATTTTTTTTGGTGATGTGGGTTTATGCACGAAGATTGTGATGGAGGTGGTTGTGTATAGGGTTGTCAATAAGGGCTAGCTCGGCCCTAAAGAATCAACCTTTGAAGGGCCAAGGCTTAAAAGGGTCGAACTCAAAAAGCCCATGTACTATCAAATTATATAATAATTGAAGCCTTGTCCTTGGACATGAGGGTTTAGAGCCGGCCCTTGAGCTTTTGAAGCCATTTTATTGAATTTTAATATTTTTTCCCAAATATATAAAAGAAAATATAACTTCAATCTCATTCTTTATCTTGCAAAGCGCAACAAAGAATCATAGAAAAATATGCAATGGTAGAAAATATAATATACATATATATAATATACATATATATATATGAGATATATACGAGATACTGTGCATATAGTATATAGCATATATATAGATATATATATATACACATACAGACATATATTTTATTTATGTTGTCAATTTTATCTGTACCTATGCTATTATTACTCAATTAAAATCCATAAAAAATTTTATACCATTTATTTATTTATTTTATTTCAAAACCAACTTTCAAATTTAAAAAAAAATACTAAACTAAAATAAATGATATATATATCAATTTTTCGATAGATTTTATTTGTAATTAAAAATAGATATTAATTTCGATAAAAAAGAATCAATTAGTATCAAAATCAAAATTAAATTGATTGAAAGACTACGTATCTTTTTTTTTTTTTTTTTTGCCCTAAGATACATATATGTAGATAATTAGTTATAGTCTTGATATAAAAATTTATAAATATAAAAAATGATATTTAATTGAAAAAAATATTGCGGGTTTAAAAGGGCCAGCCCTTGACCCTAAAGGACAGGCCCTTTTATTTTAGGGTTAAAATGATTGGCCTTTTTAAACCCGATTTTCCTTTATACCCTATAAAATATAAGTCCAACTCTTAACTTAATAGGTCTTAAACAGGCTAATCTAAAGGGCTCAACCTATTTTGATGGCTCTAGTTGTTTGTGGTCATGGGTGCTTTGAGTGGCTCGGGAAGTTTTTTGTTGGCGTGATTTAATTTTCTTGTTTGAGGAAATTTTGATGACTACCGTTTCAATCGTCTAATGGAGATGGTGAAACTGCTCCCTTTTAAAAATTGTGTATATATTTTTGCCCCCTGCATATGCCCCTTGTGAAAAAACTTCATTAATAAAAGGGCACCTTTTTAAAATGATACACCAATCATTGATATTATAAATAATTATTTTTTATTTAATAAGTTATTTAAATTGAGTGTTAGAAATATTTCATTTCTCATTACATTTAAAATATAAAAAATTACTTTTTGAAATAAAATTTGAATAACCGATTGGAAAGTACTTTTTCACATCCTTAGAACCAATTTGGTTAAGCGGTAAGAGCTCTAATAATCTCGATTGAACCTCAAAAAAAATCTTATAAATCTTGTTTGTTCTATTTAGGTAATTTTAAAAATTATCCCAATAAATCCCGATGAATCGTGATTTTGCTCATGCATTTTGATTTGATTATAAGTTATAGGGGACGTGCTTATATGTTTGAGAAATCCCAATTACACTTTGTCAACCAAGATTTCTCCAATGTACCCTATGCAATCTTTTCCAAATTTCTGTCTCCAATATTCTCAACAACAAACTTTCTTATTATGTTCATCAATACGCTTTGATTTCAGCAGCCATCATCTTACTTATCTCATATGTCTATCACTCACTAATTTATAATATGCTTTCTGATCTTCTTCTTGTGGTAATTTTATTACGTAGATTTTGAATTTGATAACCTAGAATGTCTTTCACTTTCTTTACAATTATTTAAATTATTTACCTTAAGTTTGTTAATATTCTTTTCTTTCTTTCTTATTATTTTTTGACTTTAAACTGTCATTATATTCTTGCCTTCTTTTTCTTACTATTTGAATGAATTGTGGCTTATTCAGATTGTTTGAGGTTGGAAATTATCAAATTTGTTTACATAATAGAAATTATCTATAGAATAGTTTATATTATATTTGAAATATCCCATAAAGTTGATTTCCTTAGAATTAATTATTTATATATTTGAGGTATCACAAGGTTATTACCCAATCAAATAATTCTGTTTTTAATTTAAGAACACAAATTCTAGCTACACTTGGGGAGGAGAACAACTTTCACGCCGTATTTATGAATATTCATATATAGTTCAAGTTAATAAAAAAGTTATTGCGGATGTATCGCACGATTTTAGGATCTAATAGACTGTCTGCCTAATAACTTGTCCAATAATATCAAATAAATAGCAGGCCACAAGAAGGCATAAATAATTTTAAGAGAATGTGTGTGCCAACATCTAGTGATAATTAGATACCTGGTGACGATTAGCAACAGGTGATCATTAAACCCGAAGCTGAAATACGATTTGTTAAGGAAAATTTGAATTATATTTTCTTTTTCTTTTTTCTTTTCTGATAGAGGAACTGTAACACCTTAGTTACAATAGAGGGAATCTTAACAGAAGTATCTTAAATATAATCAACAAGGATGTTCAACATATAAATCATCAAAATTCATATTCAGTTCAAATATAGCTCACACCAATTTTCAAATGAAACTTTTAAAATAGTTTAATGGACTTGGCACTCTATCCCAATTACGCCATAGTAACAATTTTTTTCAAGGGTTTAATTTCAAATAAACAACCAATAAAGGTTGATCTATTTGGTAAGGAATTGACTCATAGCCCACAAGATCGTGAGTTCAAATCCCGCTACCGATGTGAGGACCTTGTTGGTGGGCGATCTGTAAGTACCTCTCTAAACGCTCTTTAAGCCTAGAGGTATGCCCTGACCCTGGTGATCCCTTGAGACCCAACTCACCTAAACTTTTTCATACCAAAAAAACTTCAAATAAACATTTATCAACTAAAATAATTTTATAACTAAAACTAATCCTTGCATCATGGCAATTAAATATAAAGTGGTATATAAGAAGCTCGGTAGAGCCTACAAGACTCATTCCATTTGCGCCTTCCCCTATTTCCTACTAGATCAATCACCTAAAAAATCTTACTATAAAGGGATGAGATGCCACAATCTTAATAACTACTAAAAGTTTATACCACACTGATATAACATGATATTTATATGATTTTATGGGGTATTTTATATCTAAATTTCACACATTTACCCTCAAATTGCATGGTATTTATACTTTATGGATTAAATGTTCAAACTTTGCATTTTGCTAAATTATGGGTAAAAATAGAATTATTTTGTATTATTTATATAATTCTTCACTTGCCTTGGCAAAAGTATTTTGTTGTTATGTTTTCAGGTAAGCAAAGGAGAAACCGGAGCCCAAGATGGAGACATTGGAGCTTGAAGGCCCAAACACATGGAGAGTGTTGATTTGCCTACTGGGGTCGCGACTTGGACCTATTAGGTCATGACCTGAAGAGTTTTATTGAAGCTGTGCGTTTTGGAGCAAAGTCAAGCCTGGAGGGAATTTTCATGAATCCATGTCACGACCTGAAGACTTGTAGGTCGCGACTTCAGTCTGTAATCTAAAAAGATGCGTTTTGAATTAGGGTTTGCGATTAACTATAAAAAGGAGATATAATCAATGAATTAAGGACGGTGATTACTTGTGAGATTTCAGAGTAAGCAGCCTGAAACCCTAGCTCTCCAAATTCTCTCAATTCCCAAACCCTAAACCATAACTCTAGCCTCCATCTACCCAAATTCCATCAATTCCAACCACCATAACCTGAATTCACCATAATCCTCACCAAACCCTCATCCAATCTCTCATGGATTCGAAGACTGATCATGATAGCAGGAGATTCGAAGGCATGAGAGGCTAAACACCTTAGCCTCTTGGTGATGAATCGCGAAGGTTGGAGCTTACGTTATAACCAGGGGAGTAAAACCATTTAGATCTTTTGTTCTTCTTCATCATCTTATGATTCTCCTAGATCTAGGAAGTTTTTCTGGGATGATGTAATTTATGATTATGATTGTAATCATGGAGATCTGAATTTATGCTATGGATGATGTTTGAATTTCTGATTTAATGTTTATGAGTTTAAAGACTTATTTTATGTGTAATTGGTTATTTGGCACGATTGTATAAATTTTTCCTCTTACACATAATTCTCAGGTTGTTGATTGACAATTCAAGGATTAATACATGCATTCATCTAAGAGCACTCTAAGAGAACCTAACAATCTTTTAATTAAGAATTAATCAACTTAGGATTCTAGGAAGTTTTTAATTAATTAAAGCGTTGGACCTAAGCGATTGCTTAGGGTTTTTAAAATAAACTTAGAGAATATAAAAACCCCCATAATCTTTTGAGAGCGAGGATAACCAAGCGACCACCATCGAGAGACTAGCTCTATCATAAGAACTTAATTACCAAAATATTCTCAAAACCCTAAAAACCCAAAAAAATTAGTTTAATTTAGATTTATTTTGATTTAGTTATTTGCACCACGAAAACCCCCTAATTAATAAACTAATTAGTTTAGTTTAGAATTAGGTACTTAGGAATAGCAAATAATAGCTCATTGAGAAGAACGACTGGTTGTGTACTATACTGCAATCAATCTGACGAACCGATTCAGGCGACATAAATGGTCTCAATCACACACAAAGGCAAACCATATGTGACTTAAAAGAAGAAACTGATTACACATATATTTGCATATACCATGACCACCATACAACACAAGTTCAAATTTAATTCGCATTATCAAATCTCTATTTTTATCACAAAAAATATTATAATTATGCAATATGCAGCCTCCCTTATATATATCACTGTCCACAATTATACCAGGATTAGAGCCATAGGCTAACACATTTTTCAACAGAAACATCCATTTAACTGAATTGTCTTAAGCTCACCATTTCTTAATATACACCCAGTCAAAGGTATAGAGATTAAGTATGGACTATGGCTCCCTTCATTAAAAGAACAAAACTAAAGAGGTGTCTCATGTCCCCAGCTCCAACACAAATCTTGGCCAAAGAAAAGCATTGAAGAAGGAGCCTTAAAGAGTGTTATCTACTGTGCACCAAGTGATGGTATACCACGTGGTAAAAGATATCAACATATGTATAAATTCCTCCTCACTCCAACCCATCACAAATGTAACCACCATGATAGATATATCCAATCACCAATATACATATAATAGGGTTAAGAGCCAAAAATGCCCATAAACTCTTTTCATATGGGCATCCAACACCAATGGTGTTATTTTTTGAGTTAGTGGGACACAAAACTTTATTTTTTATAAGGACAAAAATGCCCATGAACTTTTTTTAGATGGGCATCTAGCACCATAAACTTTCATGGGTGCAAAAGTGCCTATGAACTTTTAGTCGGTATTATCTCATCTCTATATTATCCAATTACAATACCCTCTTTTCATTCATAGATCTAAGATAGAAGGTAACCAATAAAATAATGCTTAGGGAAAAAGTATGGAAAATCCCAAAAAAATAATAAGGAAATGTGAAAGAGACAATTCAGTAAGTTGAAATGTAAAAATCCCAGTGAGTCATTCAGTAGGAATCTAGAATTTTTTACTCATCTAGGATTTTTATAATCTTGAAAATTTTGGACAATTACATAAATAACCTTAGATTTTATTTTAATAAAAAAAATCCATCACCCCTGCTGACCATCGAAGCTTTGGTGCCTGTGGCAAGAGGTGATACATGTCACCTCATAGCTGGTGGCATTGCCTGCGGTCTTTCAATGCAACTCTGGTGCTGGTACAAGTTGTTAATATAGATACTGTAACTGTTAATATAGATAATCAAGTTCATAGGCACTTTTACACCCCCCATGAAAATTTATGGTGCTAAATGCCCATCTAAAAAATGTTCATGGGCATTTTTACCCCTTAACCCATAAAAAATAAAGTTGTGGATCCCACTAACTCAAAAAGTAACGTCATTTGGGTAAGTTAATGGTTGTGGCATTTTTGCCCCATTTTTAAAAGTTCATAGGCACTTTTGCACCCTATAAAAGTTTATGGTGTTGGATGTCCATATGAAAATAGTTCATGGGCATTTTGCCCCTTAACCCTATATAATATCATCAAAACAAGGTACAATAATTCATGCTTCCAATTATATCAAATATCACTACATATACAAATATGCTTGAAATGAACAATAATACCACCATACATTAACTCTAATTAATATATTTAGTAAGGGAATAAAAATGAATTACAATTAAATTCACTTATAGCATCACTTATTTGAGAATTTAGAATACATATACATGCACATATACATATACATACAATTTGGTCCATTTTTCTAAAAAAAATAGTCATTCACAATTTAATCACAAACAATTCACAAGTATATAGAACAATATTTAGAGTTACCTATTACTCCATAATAGCATACAGATAATTAAAAATGCTACTCCAAAGCTCTCTATAAGAGTCTACAAAATCACACGCATAAATATCTATTAATATATTAATTAAAAGCTTCTCTAAAGTTCCTCTAGCTAACGCCTTAAACTATCCTCTAAGACTAATAATGCATATATAGACATACACATTAGCTTCAACAAATCACCAACTATTTATTTATTTTTATTTTTATTTTTCTTATTATTATTTTAGTATCTGCATGTGTGTGAGAAGCATGAACGATGCCAGGGAGGAAAGGAGTGCTAGGGTATATAAAAAGACCAAGGTATTAAAAACTAAACCAGTCTATGAAATGACATTTTTCAAAATTCAATACAAGATTATACTGAATGCATCTTTCTAAAACCTTGTCTAAACTATATAAGCGTGGATCAAAAGAATTACTGTAGAAAGTAAAATCATCCATAAAAACTTCCATACAATGCTCAAGAAAATCAGAAAATATGGAAACCATACAACCCTGGAAAATGCCTGGTGAATTACATAAGCCAAATGCCATACGTCTATATGTAAAGATTCCAAACGAGCATGTGAATGTGGTCTTATCCAGGTGTAATAGAGATTTGACAATATCTAGAAAAGCCATCTAGAAAGCAATAATGTGACCTACCAGGCGGTCTCTCTAACATTTGATCTATAAAAGGGAGTAGGTAGTGATCCTTTCTAGTTACAGAATTCAATTTTCTATAATCAATACATACCCTTCAACTGTTCAGCACTCTAGTTGGGACTAACTCACCCTCATCATTACGAACAACAGTAATACCAAGTTTCTTAGGCACTACCTAAACTGAACTTACCCATTGGCTATTAGAAATATGGTAGATTATACCTACACAAAGAAGTTTAGAAACTTCTTTCTTTACCACATCAAGAATCAATGGATTGATTCGCTCTATGGTTGTCGAACAACTTTAGCACCATCTTCTAAAAGGATATGGAGTATACATATATCTAGGCTGATTCCAATGATATCAACAAGTGTCCACCTAATAGCTTTCATTCGTTTTATAAGTACCTCGAGGAGGCGAGTCTTCTCATCAGCAACGATGTCACTAGATACAATCACAGGAAGTGTCTCATCCTTCCCCAAGTAGGCATCCTTTAATGAGTCAGGAAGTGGTTTTAACTCCAAGGATAGGGCTTGCTCAATTGAAGGTATAAGCAGCTTCAAAACAATATCAATCAAACTAGAAACCTGTACAACAGATTCACAAATAGAAGAGCGAACTTTCCCACCTGAGGAAATATCAATAGAAACTGTAGGAGTAGTAGTAGAATCAACTAACACATCACAATCAACTGTAATAATGTCATCAGTAGGACTCATGTCAAATATAGAATTTGAATTAGAAATTTCCTCATCAAAAACATTATCAATGCTAATCAATAACTCAGAATTAGGTAATGAAGATAAATCAATGTTATCCACGACATCAATCCCACTAAGTAACTAAGAAAATCCATCTGAACTAATAGATATAGTAGATACATGATCACCAGAATCATTGACATTATAAATAGGTACAAATTCATCTACAATATCTTAACACAATTGTCAGGGAATGTCTCATAGATACAAGCACATTGATCTGACACAATATTTATATGGTTTTCAGGGGTGTTTACTAGCCAAATTGCACACATTTACCTACATTATGCATCGTAATTATAGTATTTGGATTGCATGTCTCATACTTTGCATTTTGCTGAATAATGGGTAAAAATGGATTATTTTATATCATTCTTCACTTGCCTTGGCAAAGCCTCTTTGTTGTTATGTTTTCAGGCAAGCAAAGGAGAAAACGG
>JBAGKO010206049.1:0-13583 GCA_037177275.1 Acacia concinna
TAAAAATTAAAGAAACATATAAGTATAATTTAAAATAATAAAATAGGTGACAATATATTGATATATTTTTAAAATTTCATAAATAAATTGATAGTATTTCTTTTTTCTTTTCTTTTTTAATAAAAACCGGGTCAACCAATTCGACTGGCCCGTTCAACCGTCCGTTGACCAAACGAACCGGTTGACCGATTTTTCTACTGACCGAACCTGACCAAGGGCTAGTTCCCGGTCCAACCGGTTGAATCCAGTCCATTTTTTTTTGCACAATGTTTTTAGCAAATGGGTGGGCATGATGAGGAGTGATTTCTGGCCATAGATTAAATGAACGGTCAGGATTATAGGAATATGATGGAAATAGAACAATAAAGAATATGAGGCATCTCGCGTAAAACTGTGACACTTGTGTGAATGACCATGAGAGTTTTCTTAAGTATTTATAATATTTTATATTAAAGATATAAACAATATATGATAATATCTTTTTATATGACTAAAGTCCATCTAAAAAAGATTGTATAATAATGGCTTTTTTATTACTAATATCTATTTAAAAATGATATTAGTTATATTTTCAATAAAAAGTGAGATATTTTAGTAAACATACATAAATATTATATATATATATATGTATGTATGTATATATTACCTATATTAAACTAATAATAATATGATTTTGGGACGAGACAAAAAGTTGGGACGAAAGAATGCTCATCTCATATCCCATCCCATTCCAGTAATAATTTTGTCCTATCCCAGATTTTTTAGAACAGGATCATCTCATCTCAAAATGACTGGAATTGGAATAGAACAGTCACGACGAGATAAAAGTGAACACCCTTAATAACAACTATAAAACAAATTTATTTTTATTAAATTATATAACTCTCCCTAATTTTAAATATAGAAAATGGGAGAGAATGTATGAGGGAAGGAGTGCATAAAGTTTTGTTATGACTATTTTAGTATTTTTAATTTATTAGTATTGTATTTGATCCTTCTAAATAGTTATCATTTTTATGATTATTCTCAATAAATATATTTTATCTAGATTCTTCATTCTAATTTTCCCATATAATTATCTCATTCTTACATAATGTAACTTTTTTACTATTCCCTCCATCATTAATACTGTTTTTCACAATTAGTAGAAAAAAATATTATCATATCATTTAAGTTAAATGTACTACTTTATAAAATATAAGTATGCTTACATAAATTTAATTATA
This sequence comes from Acacia concinna, assembly GCA_037177275.1. Taxonomy (NCBI): domain Eukaryota; kingdom Viridiplantae; phylum Streptophyta; class Magnoliopsida; order Fabales; family Fabaceae; genus Acacia; species Acacia concinna. The sequence continues at coordinate 1,227 of JBAGKO010206049.1, forward strand.
ATATAACTATACTATCTCACATACTTAATTGTACTTTATAGTTCCTCTAACACACTCTATCTCTCACTTCCCCTCTTTATCTATCTTACAAATTATCCCCTCTCTCATGCTTGCATTCTCTCCCTCACACACATTGTATCTTTAATTCTCTATGTCACATAAATATATAACATTATAAACATATTTATAATTTAACTCAAATAAAAACCATATCACCCTCTTCCCATTCTATCCCTCTCATTCTCTCTCACTCAACACAATATCACTCACTCAAAGTCTACTATCTTTCAAACTCTCTTCATCTTACAATAATTTGAGAAATTACTATATTTAGTCATAACAAAATACATTAAAAAAACATATTTATACAATAAATATCACAAGTTCCTTTCTAAACAAACAAAAATCTAAAAAAAAAAATTAGAAATACTTTCGGCGGCGACTTTTGAAACATATTTTTGGCAGCGACTTAAAAGTCGCCACTAAAACATACTTTCAGCGGGAGAGTTATATAATTTAGTCGGCAATGAAAATCGCCACTGAAAACCAACACCATTGGCGGCGACATTCACAGTCACTGGCGAAAGTCTAACTTTTAGCAGCGACTATGTAATGTCGCCACCAAAAGTTTCACTTTCAGTGGCAACAAATGGTGTTGTTGCTAAAGGACAAAACTTTCAGCAGTGACTATGCATGTCATTGCTGAAGGTCTAACTTCAGCGGTAACTTTAAACGTTGCCGCCGAAAGTCGTCGCTGAAAGTCTATTTTTTTATAGTGATACCTCTATTTTACCTAGATGTGAATATATATTCACAAGACTCTCATGTCCTCGCAGAACTCGACGATTTAAAATACAATAATTGGCATCTGGATATGGGTATGTGTATTATTACCTCCGGTCATAAATATAAAACTCAGTTATTTTTTTTTTGAAAAATCCTAGAAAACTAATTAAATTACATTAAAGCATTTAAACTCATAGTTTTCTTCAACCTATTTTGTCTAACTTATAAACTGATATATAAATATAATGATACACTAGATATGATATGATTAAATAACTTATTTCTCTCCTTAATCTTTTTTAAAAGTCAGCTAGATTTTATAATTAGAACTGGAGGTAGTATATACTATATTTTAATTCTAAATTTAAAACCTAGTTGACTTTTTTTGGAAGATATTAAGAAAACTAATTAAGTTACTTATTTATATAGTATATTGTATATGATTAAATAATCTATCAGTTTATAAATGAGACAAATTCGTTCGAAGAAAAAATAATAAATATAAATATTTTTAAATAATTTAATTAGTTTTTTAAATCTGGCGAAAAAAATTAATAAGTTCTTATATTTATGAAAGAGTGAGTACTTTATTTAGCTTTTTTTCATTATGTGTTGCTTTAATTATGGCACATAGTGGAGCACAGCTTCTTCTGTCAAAAAAGTGGAAAAGCTAGAAATCAAAAGGATATTTTTTTGAAAGTACATATATTTAATTTGTAACATAATTATCTAATTCTTTTGGTTGCAATAGTAATTCGACCTATATTATCCCAATTTAGTTAAGAATCTGTCAAGCATTAGTTATGTAGGCCGGGTTTAAAATCATTGAATTGGGTCAATGACTCTATCTATTTTACTTCCTTTGTTCTTAATAAAATACCCCTTTTGGTCCTAATTATAAGGGTCTATTGATTTTTTTGGAGAATTTTAGAAAAATCCTAAAAAAACTAATTACATTACTTAATCATATCATACATTGTGTTTTATTACATTATATATTAATTCATAAGTCAAATGCTCCATCTCGTCTTAATTACAAGACTCGGTTGACTTTTTTAAATAAAATTAAGATAATATAATAAGTTACTTAATTATATTATATATTGTGTTTTATTATATTATATATTAGTTCATAAGTCAAACAAAATAGTTGGAAGAAAAATGATAAATTTTAATGCTTTAAAGTAATGTAATTAACTTTATTAAGATTTTCCAAAAAAAAATGTCAATTAAATTTTATAATTAGGACTGGAGGGAGTTACTTAGTTACAACAACAAATGTGGCATGATCTCTCTATAGTACTTTTATATAACATTAGATTATATATCAATTCATAAGTTAGCCAAATGAATTTGGAGAAAAATAATAAATATAAGAGATAAAATAGAAAAAAGGTCTTATATTTGAAATTAAAATTTATCCCCAAACCAGGGGCGTGTTGTAGAGCGATAGGAGCTCTTCCAACCTTAACCTTGGTCAGGGGTTTGATCCCTAGCCTTGGGTATGGAGTAGCGTTAATTCTCTTGGCCAGCTGTCATTCCCATAGAGGAACCCACAATGAGCAAAGGATTAGTCCTTAGCCTACCGGGCGGGGGATACATTGCGAAAGCAAAAAAAAAAAAATTTACCCCCAAACTAAATCCTACATTTTAGTATTTTACTTTTCATAAACTAAACCCTATGTTTAGGACTATAAGTATTTGGATTTATTTGACTTGAGGGAAATGACTAAAAAATACCATATGAATTTTAAAAACCTCAAAAAGTCTATTCAATAAGGGAATGACCTTTTTTTAAAAAAAAATTCAGATCAAAGATCGTGAGTTTTGTCATTTCCGTTATGATTGTAGTTTTTTCCCTTACCAATTATGTAAAAATACACAAGCATATAGTTTGTCATTTTTTTTACGATTCTAGTTATTTCTGTTACCAACTATGTCAAAACACACAAGTATCGAATTTTGTCACGAGTTTTGTCATTTTTTAATTTAAAAAACTCATATTTCTACCCAGAGATAGGAATTTGTCATTTCCTTTATTTAACAGACTTTTTGAAATTTTGAAATTCATATGGTATTTTTCTGTCATTTTCCCTTGATTTGACATTCCTTTAAGAAAATATATCTCATTAACTTAATTTAGGATATTAATACAGTAGTTGACGAGACAGCTTAACAACTAATTATTCTGTTTATTATTTATCCTCATTTGGTGCCAGAAAACTCATGAATAAAAAGAATACTATACTTTTATTTACAACTTTTGGGATCAATTCAGCCACTTTAAAGGATCAATGATTCTTTAAAATTTTCGCCATAACGTATCTATCATCATTGGTGGAATTATTAGATTCATTCTTATAATGGACCTTAGATTCATTCCAATAAAGACAAATGATAGGATGTTCTAAAGTAATAGAAATGTACAACATATAACCGTCAAGCGCTTGAATTAATTTTTAGTTGTTCTAGCTTAATCTAAGGTCACAAATCCGATCCTTTAAGAATTCACCAACATAGATGGTAGGGGCAGCTGCTCATGAGTCCTACCATAGACTGATTTAAATTAGTTTGATTTGTAATTTTTGTAGGAGTTAGTTAGGATATTAGGTGCTCAGGCAGTAAAAAAAAAATCCAAGCGCTATAATTCTCAATAATGTAGTTATAAATTAAGATATAATATCATATGGGCTTTTTTTATTTTTTACCTTGCTTCATATGGGATTTTTCACCTCCAATATCTCATAGGTATTCAACAATTTGATTAAACAAGGTCTATCACAACTTTTCGTTCACGAAAAATTACCCGAAAAAGGCTAGACCAAAATAACAAATAAATAAATAGATTAAAAGCAATTGAACAAAGTAAGAAAATCTCGCTTTTGTTTTTTTGTTAATTTAAAAATGGAGTCTATCATTCGCAAAGGAGAAGGTACCAGTATAACAATAAACTATAACACTGATATGCATCTTTAACAATCAAGATCATGCTCTTCTCTTTTCTTTTTCTTTTCTTTTCTTTCTTTCTTTGTTTTTTTTTTTTTTTGAAAGACAATGAAACAATATCATACTCTTTTCAAGCAAGGCAGCTGGAAATAATAACTTCTTTTATATTTAAGGAGGGTGAATGATTAGAAATAAAGAAATGGAAATATAATTTTGGGAACATAGAGAAGAAGTCCCCAGTTAAAAATTTTATTAGTGAAAATAATTTAAATAAGAGTACCAGTACAACGTGAATACAAATTTTTGCAGAATACCAGTACTTTCTATGTATAAAAATTCATTAAATCCTTCTAACCAATGAAATTTTCCCCATGTTTTTCCCCTGCACATAATAACAAAGCTGAATAACAAGCACAATTTACCTATAAAATAAATATTCCAAAGCAAAAACTACACACCAAAATTACAACATCACATTCACTAGGACTGAACTTGAATAAACTTTATTACACATGCAGAGATTGGTGATTGGGGAATATATCAATTTGCTGGTACATAAAATTTCATGGGCAGATTAAAACCATACAAGGCAATATGGGAATTAAAACCTCTTCATGAGGTAGAGAGAAAAGGACTCAGCAGCCTAAGATATGAGATTGATAGGGAAATGTTATAGAAATAAAAGTAGAATAGAAGAGAGAGAAGAAGAACGAACAAGAATTACAGTATTTTTATTTGAATTTTAATAAAGAGTTCAATCTACTTTTGAATCCAATCAATGGACAACTGAAAATTAGAGAAGGGATTCTTGTAGGCGCTGGCCTCTTTAATTTATCCCTTACCTAAGCTTCGGCTTTAATCAGCCCATTAGGCCCTAAGTGGCCCAATTACCTATAACTAATCCTAATTAGGAAAATAAGGCAGAAAAGAGAGATTAGGGATTTAATTAACAATAGCATAACAGAGATGCCCAATTGAACCTTTCATAATAGTAATTAACATGTTAAATAGTTACAATTAAGACATAAAAGATCAGTGCATATAAATTATGGCTACCCAATCACCTCAAAGAGAATAATTACTGCAAATTGAAACCCTACTAGTACCAGGAAAAAAAAATTAATTTCCCCCAAGAAAAGGGGAAAAAACCAACTAGCCTACAACAAAATATACAATGAGCATCACTATACCCTAAATAAAATTTTCTAACTTTCTTGATATAATGGGTTTGGGTGGCCGGGAAGTGTCTGGCCTCAAATAAAAAATAGAGTTCGAGCGTATCTCACTCAACGAGTTGGCCTTGCTCCTCTCCACCATTTGATAAGCTGAGCCATCTCATGAGACTTTGTAAGGCTCACTAGTAATTTGGCCAAAAGATCTCTTTCCATGTCCTTTCTCTCAAACGAGTCTGTGACCCATAAAGAAATCATGGAAGGATGATAGCTTGGAGACTTTAGATCACTGACGCATAGCGCAACTTCTTTTACATCTCTAGCACTGGAAATCATAAATTTTAGTCACAAAGGCCTACAAGAAACTTAATGGTGGGAAAACCTGATCACTACAACATTAACAGACTAGGAGATCCATATATGTTGCTCAACAAACTTGGCTACTTTCAGTAGTAAAATCTAAAAGCATAACGTTGAACTTAAATCGCATAACAGCAATAAATCCAACAGCTACCAAAAAGCAGTTGTGCGCATGTCAGCAGTTTGTGCCTGTATCCTTGTCCCTTTTTTGTTAGCATCCAAAAAATTTAACTAATATATAAATGGTGTTACACTGAAACCATCTAAAAGCAGTACAGACAGTAATCAGTTAAGAGAAAATGATCGCACACCACTGAGTAGTTAGCATCCAGATATCAATCATACATGTAGAATAGGCAAATTTCTTACTGTTCAACATTAAAATCAACTACACATTAACACAGTTCATGCAAGATGAAATGGAAGATGCCTTCATAAAGTGTTCAAAATAGCAATATGAAGTATATAATGCTGGATTTCATAGGTATTATGTAAAATGTGCAAGTCACCCACTTGTAGCGGCAGAAGTAGCAATTGAAATAGCCAAAGCTCCAGATTAAACACATTTTGTTCACAATAGGTTACAATTAAACTTAGAACTAATTTTTATACATTAATCATCATTATTATTACTGCACAATATTCTCTACTTGAAATAAGTAGTAGTCTAGTAACTTATAAGTAATTCAAGATAGGCTTTATGAATCCAATAATGTAAACGTCAACACATAAAGAGGGCAATTCAATGTCACCAAGAAAATGCCAAGAGAAAAAGTTGTCAAAACCTTCTTTCATTGGGAATAATATGCCCTGTTAAAATCCATAAAGTAAATGAGTGTGGAAAAAGAAATGTTGCACCATGTCCAGTATAAAGCAAAGAGACAGAAATTGATTTGATATAATTTTAGTCGCGGGTCAAATATAAAATATTTACCATGAATTAAAATGTAATATAGTGCAAATAACTCAGGAACATTTTTTCATCAAGGAGCCTTTATTCTAAATTATATAGGTTAAACTAAATCCTAAAGACATGATTAAAAAGGGGTATTGAAATTGATTTTTTTCCCTAATTTTTTGTTCGATGCATTTTTTCCCTAAATGCATGAAAATTCAACTATTCTATTTGTTTTGATATTTTGTAAAATAATGAAGAAAGAAATATTTTTGAATTAAAAAGAGACATAATAAAATGAGTTTGGTAACAAAATCAATGATTTTCCTAACTTCTTAAAATTAATTAGGAGTTAAAATTGCATCAAATCTAATAAAAGCAACCCCAAGCAATCACATCAGGTTTAATTTATCTAATTGATGATTATTCCTATAATCGCATTCATAATCATCCTTTAAATAAATTTTTAAATGTCACTTGATGTGTGTTTAAAAATTATTTTAATCCACCCGCTTCCTCTTTGTTGAGAGCACAATGGCGACACTCAATTTAGAATTAGTTTATCATACAATTCAAATATCACATAGTATGCATAAAATTATTAATTCTAAAGAAAATAAGTCAATATAAATTTTAAGTACACTAATATAAAATTCAATACCACAATAATCCATCATAGATAAATAAATACTAATCTAAATCTCACAAACATGTATCATGATAAAAAATCAATTCAAATAAAAATTTATAATACATGAAATAAACTTATGGAGAACTAATAAACTCCTCTTTGTAGCATATTGAAGTTCTAGTCGCCTTCTTCACCACTAGAACTCAAAGAAACTTAACTACTCATTCCTTTAATTGCAGTGATGGCCTCTTCTAAAATCAAACAATCCATTGAATAAGAGTAAAAATCTTAATAAGTTGAGAAGCCAAATGGATGTTGTGGGTTCTTGAAGGGATGAACCAAAACTTGGACAACAATATTGAAGGAAGTAGAATGGAATGAAGGAACAGGGGACTGTCACAAATGAAAAGGAAAGGAGAATAACGGTAGTTGTTGGTGGTGGTGAAGCTTTCGGTGGCGGAGAATGACGGTGGTTTATGGTGATGGTGAAATTTCTTCTTCCTTCCTTCCCTCCCAAACGAAGTCCTTGATCCGGCCCTCTCTTGCGGCTCTCTCCCCTTCTCCACACTTGCGCTGTGTCTTGTCACTTTGTCTCAATTCTCTTCTAAATTTTTCCGTCTCTCAGTAGCAGCTGTGCCTCTTATATTATTAGTTTTTTTTTCCTTTCCAAAATCAGTCAAATATTTCCTTTAACTTAATTTCAAAATTGATCTCAAAAGAAAAATAATTAAATATGTAATACCTTAAATTCTAAAAATAAACTAATTATGGTAAATCATAAAACATATTATATTTTTACTATTTTTAAGCTTAATTTATTACAAATATCTGTAATCACAATCACTCATAATAAATACAATTTAAGTCCAAAAATTATAACTAAATCTCCAAATACAGCAAGAAATATCTTATAAAAAATGGTCCGATCAGACACACAACGGCAACAAAAGATAAAACAAGCAAGAAAAAGAAAATGATACATGATATATTCATGTCCCGCAGCTGTTCTTTGGACCTTCAACCTTCCTCTTCTGTTGCCATTTGTTCCTTCTAAGATCAACAGCATCCTTCAACATGAATCTAACTTGAGACGATAAATTCATGCTGTTCGATAACAATGTCATCCTTTCAAAATATGCATCCATGTGTTCCTTGGCTTTGGAATGATCAATCATCTCCCCAATAGTTCTCATCAGCTCGCACAAAGCTTCAATATCTTCCCCATCAGGATCCTGATACGACCCCAGTAACTTCTTAATGCACTCATGCATTATCCTCTCTGTCAACATTTTTTTCTTATATAACTCTCCAATCAACCGTATATTACCTAACATGCGTCTTCTTGCCTTGACTCGTTTCTCCTCCCTCTCTTCATCAGACTGCTTGACGTCATCCTCATCATCCTTGTTAACTTCTTCTTGCTCTCTTTCACCCCTCTCAAATTCCTCTTGGCACTTGTTTAACAATAATCTCTTAAAAGTTATCTTTCCATTGTCTTCACTGAAATCGGGCAACTCAGATGCTAGATGTAAGCATAAACTGGCATACATTTCACTCAAGGTAGGCTCCATTAGAGCCTTCTCAAATATTTGAGAGATTACACCAGTAAGGGTGGAAGCACTGTCTATATTAACAGCTTTTACCTGCTCCAAAAGTTTCTCAAAATTCTGAGGAGTTAACTTGTTCAGAATGGCTTTCAACTGTCTCTGCTTTGCCATCGAAATCCCAATCATGCCAACGGATGGCTTTTGCATCTGGATTATTTGACCTCTTAAAACTAGGAAAAGGAAGGAGAGTTAGTAAAAAGGGGGGAAATGCACTGATTGGGAATCAATCCATTCTCAAGTTACAGAGCTCCAGTATCCCAATCTTACACATTTCTCATAGTCGAAAAAGACAATTCTACATAGAAATGTTAATATTAAATCCCTCACATTCCCAATTCAAACAATCCAACGACATAGGCAAGAAAATAAAACTCGCAGACGCTGACCTACCACCGCCATTAACGTACACGCCTGAGGAACCTCTCTGCTGATTGAAGCTCCCTGGTCGCCCGGATTTACGGTACTGATTGTCGCTCTTATCGGACCTTGATTGATTGAAGGACATCTATCCCAATTCTTAATTCCTCTAGATAAAATCAGAAAACCCAAAAATTAAAAGAAGAGAAGAAAGAAAGAAACTCCTCTTTCAAATTTTGCCCTGCAACCAAACAAACAGATCCACACTATTATGAAAAACAAACAACCCACAACAACTCAAACCGATCAATTTTCATCAGTTCACAAATACACACACAATAAAAGATAAAAAAAGGGTTGTATAAGGAAGCACCTGTACAGTGAGTTGTGGTGGATTTAGGGTTTTATTGGCTCGTCATGACACTGCGAGACCAGGGGGTGATAGATTAAAAATGGCAAGGGGAAAAAAGGAAGCGAAGCCAAATCGGATGATTTCGTAGGAGAGGGAGGAGTTAGAGAGAGAAAGAAAACATCAGGTTAACAAAACAGAACAGTCACAAGAGAGTCCCGCGTTCAGAAGAAGGTGGTAGGTATCTCAGGAGATCAGTAATCGGATAGTGAGCGTCTCAGTGAGACCTTCTTTTCGCTCGGTTTATTTAATATTATTTACAAAATCTATATTTAATTCCAATGATAATAGTTTTTGGGAAAATCCCATTTAAATATTACTTAAATTTCTAAAATCCTAAAAGGTCTATTAGAATATCAAAAACCTAAGGGAGGAATCTGGGTTTTCAAATTTCAGATGTGAAGAGTAACATGATTTTCACTATAAGAGTAATGGGATTACCCATAAGAGTAATGGAATTCGCTACAATTTTTTAATCTCTATTTTTCTCTCTCCTTCTATCAACTATTCACTGTCACTATTCATCTGACACTGACACTGATACATAGTGACAGAGGAGAGAGAAATATGTCCATGACATAGGAGAGAGGGGATTTTCGCTATAAGATAATGTGATTACCCATGAGAGTAATGGAATTCGCCAGTTTCCGAAGCATTTTTCACTTCAGCAAATTTAGAAAACAAAGGAGAGAAGGGATTTTTTGCTATAAGAGTAATGGGATTACCCAAAAGAGTAATGGAATTCGTTAGTGTCCGTACCACTTTTTCCTTCGGAAACATAAAAAATATAATTTGGTTTATAATACCTTGATGTCTTTTAGAAATGCTAACAGACCTTTTTTGGGTTTTGAAAATTTAAGTGGTATTTAAGTGTAATTTTCCCTTAGTTTTTTCAACCAAAAAAAATAGATATTAAAAATATTCATCTTATTAAAAATAATATTTCAAAATTGAAATAAATACCACTTATTTTCAAATATACATAAACTCATTATTATTACTCCGTTAAAATCCATAAAAATGTTTATACCATTTATTTTATTTCAAAACCAACTTTTAAAATAAAAGAAATAGAGAAAAAAAATAAAAAAAACTTAAACAAGATATTGATATAACTTTTCAATAGATTTTAATTGAATCTTAGGGAAATTTTAGGGAAAATAACATTTAAATACCACTTGAATTTTCAAAACCCAAAAGGTATGTTAGTATTTCTAAAAGACACTAAGGTACCATGGACCAAATTGGATTTTTTATTTTTTTGAAGTGAAAAGTGGTACGGAAATTAACGAATTCCATTACTCTTATGGGTACTCTTGTAGCGAAAAATCCTCATCTCTCCTATGTTTTCCAGATTTTGTGAAGTGAAAAGTGATCCACAAAATGGCAAATTTCATTACTCTTATGGGTAATTTCATTACTCAATTTATGAAATCCACAAACTAGCATGTTCTCTCTCCTCTGTCACTATGCGTCAGTGTCAGTATCAGATTAATAGTGTTGTCACGTGGGGAGAGAAAAACATAGATCAGAAAATTGTAACGAATTATATTACTCTTATGGGTAATCTCATTACTCTTATAGCGAAAATCATGTTACTGTTCACATCCGAATTTTGAAAACCCAGATTCCTCCCTTGAGTTTTTGAAATTCTAACAGATCTTTTGGGATTTTAGAAATTTAAGTGGTATTTAAATGGGATTTTCTCAAAATTTTATGTAATAATCTGTCAACGTCAAAATCAAAATCAAATTGATGAATATAGGATAATGTTGCTATGATATTGATTCATATAAATTGTCTTGGCTAAGAAAATAAAAGATCCGTAAAAATTTAATGCAGTAATAGTACGCTAATAATTAATTAATCAAACTGTTAATGTGAGTAAAGAATAACTAAAAAAATTAATAAATTAACAGCATGCCTTGCTTATGTGTCACACTGAAGGAGTGGCCAGATAAGGTGTTGAGGCCTTTTGTGTGTCTGTGACTGAGATATCACCGTCTTACTTAATAATTAAGACACCAAGTGGATTTTGTACCTTTTCGTGAGCTCCTCTTTGCCATCCTTTGCCAATAGAAAATAAAATAAATACTAATTAATGTAAAAAATTTTGAAGTATAAGAGAATTAATATTTGTTATGTAATAAAAAAAATTTACTTGTACCTTTTAAAATGTGAGTATTAATTTATTTTTTTATTAAAAATATATATATAACGATAAAAAAAATACAATATAGTATGATACTAATAATATATAACATCAATCTAAAAGGGAGACAACCTAGACACATTAAAAAAGAATAAAAATCATGTGCATATTAATTAATAGAAGCTAAAATATAATATTTTATCTTCAAATTCCCCTAATTTTAAAGGGGAGGGTTAGGAGGAGAGAGAGAAAATCTTAAAAAAATTGTCCTCCCCTTCAAAAAAATTTTGTTATCCAAATAAAAAGAGAGGAGTTAAATCCCTCAATTTCCTTTTCTTCCCCTCCCCTCATACCAAACAGACCCTTAAGCTCGCATAGAGAGAGAGAGGGAGGAGGTGTAAGTGGAGAGTGAAGAAAGAAAGGCGTAGAGTCAAATAGGATGAGGGGTCAAATAAGGAAACAGAAGTCAAACTTGGCTCATCCAACGTGTCAAAGGTATCAAATAGAATACCCTCTCATTTCCTTTCTTTCTTATAAGAAAGTGAGCTTCCTAATGCAGTCTCAATCTCGATAGTATCAAGACGGGACCATGATCTCAAGGTTTGGGACTGAGACATTCCAATTCCAAAATCTCCAAGGACATTTTGGACACATTGAAACCAGGCTAAAAACTCAAAAGCACTAAATAGCCCAGTTTTCAATTCCACTTCCGGTTCCAATATAATTCTAGAGACTCAATTTCAACATACTAAATGGGGGCATTGGTTTGGCACATTACATCTCCTTTCTAATGAATTTTCTTCTCAAGGCTTTATTGCATGTCTCTCACCATAAACCAAGCAAAATGTGACTCTTCATGGAAGTCTCATCAATAACCCTAAGCAAGTAATTCAAGTTTTTTTTTTTTAAACTCCTCATATATTTAGAAAATTTGTAGTAGTTGACAATGTCTTTCTTTCAATTCTCTACATCTTTAGAAGATTTTACTCAATTGCAATATCCGCAACATTCTCTTGTTTACACAGAACTAAACAATTTACTT
>JBAGKO010206154.1:0-13577 GCA_037177275.1 Acacia concinna
AAGGTAGTATAATTCTCCTGAACTTGGTGTGACATTTGTAATCCTACTAACAACAAATCCTTTTGCCTTCACTTCCACTTCCGTTCAGTCCTTTAGTACACATAGTGTTGTGGGAACTCTACATATGTAAATGTAGTTGCAAATGTGTCTTCATCATTAATCTTCATCCAAGACAGAAATTGAGATTCACATACTCTTGGGGTTGTCCATTAACTCTGAAACATCATCAGTATTTCTATAAATTACATATTGTTGATTTGGGATATGGAAGCTTAATCTCTCCACAGAAGGAAGTCTATTGTGAATGTCAAACCCAAATATTCTCCATGCAGATTCACAAGCAGATATGTACCTAAAGTTATAATATTGTTGAATCTCATCAACAATTGCCTCATTGTTCCCATTCCTACTATTTTCAAATATACCAGCAACAACTCTATCGTTCCCATTACTTATGTATTTGAATAAGTACTTTATGGCTATTGATTGATTGCATTTTTCAATATTGATATGAGCTTCAAACATGGCAAGCAACAAAGGATTGTAAGGTACACTAAAACAGTTGTCTAAAGGAATACCTTTCACTTCAATACATCGACCATCATCCCTTTGTCTGTATGTAGGATAACCTTCTTCATCAACAGATGTATGTTGATTGAATTTCTTGGGGAAATGTTTGCTGCATTTAGAGTCTTTCATGCATGAACACTTAGGATTGCTTCTACCACATGGTCCGTGTATCATAAATTTCTTAACCAATTCATACAATGTGGGTGACATATCCTTGTCTGGTATTTCTGCATTTATTACTTTGTTAATGCCTTATGATGTTAAAATCTTGTCACCTCTCTCAAGAAATAGAAGTATAAGAGCATGTAGTAAGCCACGCTTTTGAAATTCAATGGTGTATGCTTTGCAAAATTAGGAAAAAAATAAATCATGTTGCATGTCATATAAGATAATGATTTATGATAATATAATGTACACTTAAGCAAACATATATCTATATAAACATTCAAATTACCTACACGTATAGTTCTAAATATTTTCCTCTCTTTTATAACTTTTAGCAATGTTTGCAATTTCATCTTGAATATTCTAGACAAAATCTCAGGCTTATATGATGGATTTACCGCATACTCTTTGCAATACCTTGTTACTTTAGGCCATGTTGGATTGCATGTGAATGTTAAGAAGATATCTAAATATCTAGCCCATCTGCATATAGCCATAGCATCTTGGCAATTCTGAAGCATATATCTAACTCCTCCAGTAAATGTAGATGGTAGGATGATCTTCTTTCTAGTTGCTATGGCATTTGTTTCACCTCTTATAATAGCTTTAGATAGCCCTTGGTACAGATTAGCTCGAAGTTCTTTTTGATGAGTGCGAATCCAAATTAATCTTTGAGCTTCAATCATTGTGTAGCCATCAACTATAAATTGTTGAAGTAATCTAGAGGCATGCAATAAAGTTGATACCTCATTTTCTCTATGCATTAATCTGTATGCAAAGAATTCTCTCATACTCAACCTCTTATGCTTTTGAGTAGAAGTAAGAGTGTCCTCTCTATGTAGAATGTCATCCCTATAACCATATTCACCATAAGGGAACAATATAGGATATTGAAGTGGCAAATAAGAAGCATGTAATTCATGGATACGTTATGGGAAGCCTGATTATTTCGTGACTATTATATCTCTTACGTTGAGATTCATGTCTATATCACCAACAATCAATGCAGCTACCTTAGAAGTAGTGGGTACGTTATAAATCCTTCCATCATGTTGTCTTGTAGTGACAATCATAGCTTCAATGCATTTGATTTGTGTGTCTTTAATAGCTCTGAGGCAAAATTTATACTATTTAGCATATGGATTAACTTCATATAGCATATCCTTTAAGTCATTGACGATGGTTGTGTCAATCGTTGAATCTTTTTAATGCTTGCTGAAAAAAAACAGAACGTCTTATTGTTATTAACTGACATAGTATCTATTCAAAAATAACTTCACTATTTTAAACAAATACTTGACAGCATCAATTCGGTTTCTCACTTCATTCTTAGTATCATAAATGTACAACTGAGAGTAAACAGGACGTGATCCTTTAGCAGGCAATAAACTCCCTATGCTATGGTGGTTTTGGCCTGATATCACAAAACAATATGGACCACCACTGATGTTCTTGGAGTGATCAATCTTACCTCCCATGGATGTGAATGAGAACATATTATTGTATTGCCTTATATTTGCATAAAAATTTCTTGACTCGATTGTGTTCTTATCAAGGAGAAGTCTTAGTAATAAAGGAGGAGGTGTCTTTATGTTAGGTAAGACAACCTTTCCATGTAGGCAACACATATGGAACGAATTAGGTATCCTTTTCTTGTTGTCCTTTTTAGCTCTTTCATTATACCAAAATCTACCATGGCAGTATTTGCAAGCATACGTAGGATCACCTTCATTTATATAATCTACAAATTGTCAACATGTAAACATTAATTTGATCCTTGAAGTTCCAAGCTGCAATGTTAAGAATATAGACATATTCCAAACTGAAATGTACCTTGTAGCTCAGCTATTTTAAAATCAATTGAGTCCAAAAGACTTGTCGTAGAAACACTATGATCTAATATATCATGTACGATAGCATCTACAAGCATTAAACATTATCCTAACTTAATTAGAATAACAAAAAATAAGAAGGTAATATAGGCAACATCAATAATGTTAGACGAAATCATACCTTGGTCTTCATCCGAACTTGATGATAAATCTCTATATACTTGATCTTCATTACAATTATAATCCAAATTGATGTGAATATCTCCATAATGTTTTCCATCCACTGAAGTGAATGGACAAATCATTACATATGTGTTCTAAATCATCAAGTGTTGACACATAGGGTTAAGATTTAATATATTTATACTAACAGTTAACAGATAAGTAACGGTAATTGTAACATTCACAAGTAATTAAGCTGGTCAAATGTAACTAAAAAGAAGAATACATGTGTATGTTGGTGGGTTAGGTGTCCTAATTGTATTCGAAGGACCAACTTCAGTGTTGAAACATGGAAGAAATTCGTCCATACAGTTGTCATGTATACCACTGAAGCCTAATTCAAAAAGTATTACCATTGTAAAACTTTTGTTGGTACTTCAAGTAACTATATAGGAATATGAATACAAATAATAGGGGAATTGAAGGTAAAAAAACAGTACTCTTTTTAGGTATTTAATAACTCTGATTTGCTTCATTTTTGCATTAATGCCTGATTGTCTTAGAGTCATTTGTCTTTTGAACTTGTTTGATTTGCACTTTAAAGGTAATTCACTAGCTGGTTTACCCACTTTACCCACTTTGAAGGTAATTCACTAGTTGGTTTACTCACTAGTTGGTCCGAAATAACATTCTCTACATGTGTTACATAATTTCTTGCAATTAAACAAAAATGGACAAAACAAATCAGAAAGATAAATGATGATAGAAATGCAATATAGAAACTGCACCTTTGGACATAACACTAATACTGTTTTCTTTGCAAATTGCTTGATTATTAGTACAATATGTGTAGTAATAAATCTCCCTTGTCTCATTTGATGAAAGGAACCTCAATTCTTGCCTAATATCTGCTGAGAAATATAAAAAAATGCATGATATGATTGAGAAGTGCATTGAAGATTGAGTTCCAATGGTATAAAGGTAGATACATTACATCAATGACAACAAAAAAACCTGGTTCCTTGGAAGAAACATTTTTTCCACTATATGCAGACATGGTTTCAGTAATTTGGTTAGATGTTGATCTTGGGGGTCGTTTTGCTGGTTTGCAATTATGCAATAGACCCTTGATTCTTGCACTTTTCCTCTTGAAGACTTGATCTATATGTTCTTGAAATATAGGTTGTTCTACAGAGTGTACATTATCAAAATAAAGTTGTATTCATTAGAATCTAAATATACTTCCATATTTATTGTTCACTAAAAGAGAAGGTTTGATTACATACCTAATGCAGAGGTAGTGTGGAAATGATTCTCCAAGTTTGATGCAACATGTGTTTTGTCTTGAAAAACTCCTTTCCTTCTGCCATTTTTTCGTATGAGGCCAGAATCCATAGTGGTAATAATTGCTAATGGTTGAGTATGTTCTGCAGCAACAAAAGTATTGAGGTCTCCAACAACCTGAGTTCTTTCATTGCACACACTTATGGATGGACTGGAAGAAGTCATAATGTATCAATATGATCAAAGTTGAGGCAGGACAAGTTTTTTAGCACAAAAATCACCACTGAAGTGAAGTTGCCATATGGTCTGTCGAAATAGTCTGAGTGTGGAGCTATTGGTTATGAAAGCAAATAGTATACAACAATTTCTACTCTTGTATGGTGTTTTTTTTGAAATACAAATAGGACAAGAATAGCCTAATATGATAGAAAATGACAAGATGTAGGTGCTGGTAAAAACTGATGTTGTTGCAACTTTCTTTTGTCGTCAGATTATTTTGTCATCATCATTTGATGGAGAATTTTTTAATTGTCTAGTTGTTATAAACCGTGAGTCATTCAAGGAATGCTTCATGATTATAAAATGGATATATTATATACTTTTCCAGACTAAAGATTGTCTGTAGCTACAATTAGGATGAGATTGACATCATATGATGAAATTGGATTTTATTATTTGAATGTGACTCACATAATATTTGGAAGAAACTGTCATAATGTAATGGTTCAGTTTAATATGACTGAATAATTCCTTACAATCAACCAGATGCATAAGTGGTGGTGGTTTAGTTTAATATGAGTGCTTTTACATGGATTGTGTTTTGTTAAATATGGTGGAAAGATTTTGATAGTGTTCATTTTTGTTTATTACATGTGCAGTGCAATTTCCTTTCTGCTATAGTATTTGATGTTAATCACAATGACCATGAATATATTACATACACTTCCATATTAATTATTTTACAAAGCCATAATAATCAATAAAGTGTCACCATATGATCAAATATGACATGATTATTTGAAAGGCCAAGTAATGTTTGAAATATGTATATAATCAGGCATCTTGATTATAAAAGGATTCATTAAGATGAAACCACATGGATAACTATTGGTGGTTTAGTAAAATAAATGTGTGTATCTGTCCTTGAATATTGTTAAAGATGCTGACAAGTTTTGGTATGTCTTCATTTCCTTATTACTTAATACATATGCATTAGGAGGACATTTTCTTGATATCTATGATGTTAAACATGTAGATTAGACTTTTTTTATATGAACTTGGTCATGCAAGTAACAAAAGTAATAGAGGTGTAAGAACTTGAAATAACGCATGGTACTAGAAACATAATTGCATTAAGGGTTACATGAATTGAAACTAATCCTAAGGGACCCTGGAACTGAAACTGGAATGATAAGTAATCTTAAGGGACCCTGGAACTGAAACTGGAATGACAACCTAGGCAACATAGATAACTGATAAGTTGATAAGTAACAAAATAAAAAGTAGTGGAATTAAGCAAACCAAATCCTACAAAGAACATAAGACAGTGCAAAAAACAACAAATATTAAACATCAGTACACTACATGGTCCCGAGAACATAAATGGAAGATTAGGAAGAAATATATTGCAGTGTTGTAAGTTGCAACTACTTCTCTTGCTTGACAATCTTCAACAACGGTTCTTCAACTATTACACTTGGTGATGGATTAGCATGAGATGATGACTCAGTTGAGGTACACTTTCTCTTCAGGTAGCTCCTTCTTTTGCCTTTTGCTGGTGGACGGATGACATTCTTTTCCATCCTTGACAATGAAGCACCATCAGGTTGATTACTTCCTTCTGTTGTTGAATCAGAAAGAGGGGTCATAACCACAACAACATCACTTTCTTCCTCATAAATAACCTGACCAAATTGTGTCAAATTAGGTTCCTGTCAAACAAGAAATGAACATTTAATATACCATTTGAAATTGATGAAGTGATGGCAAACCTAACTTACTTGTTTAATTGTGTTGACTTGTGCTTCATTCTATATGATGAAAGAAAGATTTAATATTCTTAAAATACTATAATACACGGTGAATGACTAATAAAATGAAGCCTTAGTATATATGTGTATCAATTTGTGGGAATAAACATGTAAACATATTAAAATAAATGAACTACCTGAATAGTAACAGCATCGAATTCATTTTTCAAATCCTCACATTTCATGAACTGAACAACACTCATACTGGAACCTGTGTGCTTGGAATTGAATTCATTAAGTTTCAACTTGACCATCATTGTCTGTCTAACAACAAAGTCACACTCATCTGGAAAATCATATTCTCAATCTTCCTGAGAAGGAAAAACACATATTAAGTTGTTAGAATTTTGAGAGTTTAAAAGAAGTTTTATGTAGCCAATATAAGAAAAAATTATTAATACTTGCTTTAGGATAGTCTTCAACTCAGCAACAGATTTTCCTAGCAACTCCATAGCAATCTTGTCCCAGAAAATCATAGAAGCAACTCCAGATTTGTCAGATATTGTGTAGTGTACTTTGATCCTATATGTTACTGCAGATGTTAAGATGTGCAAAATATAAAGGCTAATAAAATCACCATATTGCAGTAAGATTCTTGCAATTACTTGGGTTCAACAGATTCTAGTTTTTTCCAACAGCTATGACACATTTTGCCTTCATTTTCATCTCTGAGCTTGGATGAGCATTTCCCACAACCATCATACAACCATTCGTATTTTGTCTCCAACTTTTGCAAAGAGCACACAATAACAAATGGTTGGCCCTTTTATAAACAAATTAATGTATTAGTCAGATGTTGAAGAAAAGGTGGAAAATGATTATAGTTGGGAATAGTACAGTTTGCATACAATTTTTTGTTCAGGAATTTGGGAGATAACAATCTTGTTATTGTTGCTTATAATACTTAAATTCGACTGCTGGCTTGACAAGTATGGCATGTGTTGGCTGACATTAGGTGTTTCAAATGATTCATTCTTTTTGGCACTGAAAATGGCAAATCAGGCAGTGACAAAGATAAGGAAGAGGTTGATTACGCAAATTGAAGCACATGAATCAATGACATAAATGTAAAAAAAATAAATCACCTCTCAATTAGGTCTTTCACTTCTTGGATTGAAGAAAACTCTTGTAGCATTAAATGAGATACAAACTTGTGGCCTTCCTAATAGTAAGAAGCAACAAAACATATGTTATTTAACAATGAATAACTTTTGATAAGGGACATATTTATTAGTAAATGCGGATGTGATAATTTGAAGGCAGTAGTAAAGTTTTTGTTTAAAGCTTTCACCTTCTTCTGAAAAACCAACCCTCACAAGATTCAAAACAATCACTACTAGTGTTTCCATATTTTCCAGCTGGAACATATAAGCATTTGTAGAACACTCATCAAATAAGACACATTCAATGTCATTGTTCTTGATGATTTGAAATAAGATAAGTAGCTTCATTAGACATGGTGTCTATTACAACATCTTATATGTACTGATATAGTAAAACAATATTAATAATACATCAACAAAAAATTCATTCATTAGTCATTAGACAAATCATACTCAGCATCAGTCAGAGCCATCCTAAGTTTGTTTTTGGTTTGGTTGTCTCTACAAAATTCTTCTAGTGACCCAATTGATCGGACAAAGGCAATGACATCTACATAATTAGATTAGCTATTAATAGTATATGGCAGAAAATAATATTGGCCTTGATCAGTAATTAAAGCACAGTACCAATCAAGTGTTCAACAAAGTTTCGTTTCTACATCTTGAGGATTTTGGATATAGGAAAGAAGTTGTAACAATGCATTGGTATATCTGCATCTTGATTCCTGACAAATGTTTGCTGAGTGAAGTTAATCTTGAACTTGTGATTAGTGCCTCTATATTGAGTGGAGTTTGGGGATACAACAAAATTAGCAATGAAGTAGGTGTTTCCCTCACTAATGACATCTCTGAATCTGTCATGGAGGTTTTGTGGGATAACACTTGCCTGTATTTTGTTACCCTAGACCATGAAAAAAGAAAAATATGTTATTGATAATTGATAACTATAAAGTAATGCATTATTAGGGATAGACAGATGAAGTGTTCACCTCCTTATCAACCAAAATCATGGTAATGCAGAACAAATCTGTTGGAGTAGCTTTCTGGTAGACATTCCATCTTCTAAAGACTCGTACAATAATAGTCCATCTCTCAGTTCCATCATGCAACTGATTCGCAATGAAATAGGGGCTATTGGTAAAAACTAATATGTAGATTACAAAGATATCAGTAAAGTAGAATAGAAAACATTGAAGGTCGAAGATTGATGGAAACAAAAAAGTATTAAATCAACATTTATAGGCGTGAAATAAACCAAAACATGAAAAAGATGGCGGCAAATTCAAAGCATCATCTAGAAATGTGACTTCCAAATGTGTTTCATATTGGTGGCAATTAAGAAAAACATTGGAGGTTAAAATATGAAACGTTGACAGAAATGACATTATGGATAGGATAATGATTTAGGGGAATAGATAGAAGTAAACTCATGGTCAAATATGAAACATGGAAAAGAATGACATCATGGACAGGATGAAGCATTGGGGGAAAGAAACATATTGATACATTGAACATTGTATACTGTGTATATTATTACTTTATAACCAGCAAAAGAGTCCAAAGAATGTTAATGCAGACGATCAAATATGCTCTGCATACTTTTCAGACACACATAAGCAAATATGTAATTATTGATTTAGAACACATATGTTAATGGCAAGAGGTAGAAATGACGATTTGAATGGTTGTAGATATAGATAAAGCTGGCACACCTTCTGATAATATGATAATGTAAACAAAGAAATATAAGTATGTAGAACATCATGCATAAAGCCATGTCACAATGGACTTTTTTATATGGGAATAGAAACTTGAATAAATGAAGAAAGACTCAACCATTTATATATTGTCTAACAAATTGTTGTGTGCAACGTGTTTACCAAATTTATTGCCAATTGTATATTGTGAATATGAAAAAGCAAGGTTTAAAAGTCATAATGATTTTTAGTATAGCACCATATCAAAGCCACCATCTTTCATCAGTATAGGCTTCCAAACACACCAATTTCACATATCATCTTTCCACCTAGACTGCATTGCAAGTATGAAAGTATGAAAGCAATTTAATGCCATAATGACTACAATAAATATTGTACATGTACACTCTTCTCATTTTCAATATAAGGTATGGTTCAATATCTGATGTTTTCACAATAGATTTTTTTAGGTTGCCTTTCAACTAAGGAGAACACAGTGGAATACCATGTCTCATCAAGGTCAAGAGCATCTCAGACCAGAGCCATTATGATGAGGTTAAGAGGAGAAAGATCATATGAAGGAAGACAACAATTTTGCTTTTGTGGACTTCTAGCACCTAGGTGGACATCATGGATTCACACTAATCCAGGGAGAAGATTCTATGGATGCCCTCATTATGCAGAGGTAAGTTGATGGTTAAGGTTGTCAATTAATGTTTAGATCACAGTGTACTAAACAACCTATTTTCTGATTTTTGTTTGTACGGAGGTTGTGCTTTTTTTGCATGGCATGATGATGATGTGGATGATAGGTGGAAGGTTGTAATTAATCAACTTGTTGATCATATTAATACTATGTATGAAGATAAGCTTAATCGTATGCAACAAGAGAATCATATAATTGTTGAGGCAAAGAGAAAGATAGTCCAGCTGAAGAAGCAAATTAAAATAATTGTCACTGCACTTATGATTTCATGGATGCTGGTCATGTATATGTTTTACATTTAAGGAAGTAGAACAATGGATATGCCTGAGTTACATTATATGTTGTCATGTTTCAATGTGTCTTTATTGTTTCGATGAATGTCATTTTAGTATCAATCAGAGGTTCATTTGTACCAATGTCTATGGAATCTTGGTATCTATGTTTTGTTAATTTGTAGTTGTGTTTAATTTGTGGAAATTAATTGAAGTTAACATTGTAGGTACTTTACTTGTAAGATATGTCTGTTGATAATGATGTTTTATTGGCTGAAAGGAAAACTAGACAATCATGATAATGAAACAGAAATTTGCAGGAGTTGGATTACATTTTTTGGAAAGATCCTGTTGGCATATAACTTCAAATTAAGATATAATATATATTAAGAAATTCAAAAGACCAACTTCTATATGTAAGGAAGCTGCTAATATGACCCAAAAAACAGGAAGGAAGAAGTATATTTGAAAAGTTCATATTATGAATAATCATATGACCATTGTGGAGAAAAAACCATGTGCTTGACAGTAGATGCTATGAGCATATAGGTTCCAACTAAGCTGCAAAGTATGAAGATAATTTGGAAATGGCCTATTTCAGGTAGATGGTTTCTGCAACTATAACCCTTAAACGAATAGATCATAGTCAGAAACCACATACATGAAAAAAATAATAAAAGAAGCCACTTTAAATAAATACCTTGTGAACTGAGATATGCCTGACTTACTTGCTTATAGATAAACAACTTTCTTCATCATAGTAAAAGGAAAGATGTCAGATATATAAGCATAGCATAAAAATTGCAAAAATTGACAGCAAACCTACCTTTTTGAATGTAATCTTGATCTACATGAAAGGGACATCACACATCATGTTTCATGCACAATTTGAATCATGGTTGACTAATGGAAAAAATAGCAATTAACCATCGTGTAAATGGAAAAAATAGTACAGTTCCTGATTAACCATTGCTCCCTTCTGATAAAGATAATCTTCAAATAAGATGGCATAATGTAAACATTGTTAGTAAGTTCTGAGACCCAGTATTGTTGAACCAAGCAAAACATGAGCTGGTGAAGGTAAGAGGTATTCTTCAATTGAAGAAAGTAGCCTTGAATGGGAATATACTAATGCTCATAAGTGGTAGATGTTTTAAAAATCTTTTGCCACGCTTGATAGTGACATGACCGATACTTTTCATCAAGGTTTTATGCAATGCCTCCACAGGTTTTGTTCGGCCAATGAATTGCAAAGGATGTCATGCAATTTTATTTGATAGTAGTTAACCATCGGGTAAAGGGAAAAAATAGTACAGTTCCTCATTAACCATTGGTCCCTTTTGATAAATATACTCTTAAAATAAGATGGCAAAATGTAAACATTGTTACTAAGTTCTGAGAGCCAGTATTGTTGAACCAAGTAAAACATGAGGTCCTGAAGGTAAGAGCTAAACTTCAACTTAAAAAGCTTTTTCCACGCTTGATAGTGACATGACAGATACTTTTCATCAAGGTTTTATACAGTGGCTCCACAGGTTCTGTTCGGCCAATGAATTGAAAAGTATTCTAACTTGTTTAAGTTTTCTTTGATCCTTGCTGTACACCTGCAAAAAAGATATCACAGCTTGAGATGGATTTGACCATTGAATTGTAAAGCAGACTTACTTGTTTAAGGTATCTTTCATCCCTGGTATGCTGCAAAAAAAGAAAGTATCTCATGTCAGACTATAAGATGAAAAATATAATATGTTATGACTTACAAATAATATAACTATATATTGCAATAAAGGAATTGACCCAGATAGCTACCTTTTTGACAACCGCCCTTTTATATTTATGAAAGGGACATGGCACATCTAGATATCTACATTATACAACAAACATCAAGGAAATTAACACAGTGGAAAAGATAAAAGCTAAGTAAATGGCATTTAGCAGCTGGTTATTGTCCAACAGACATTACCAAAAATAGGAAAAGTACAACTTGATATTAAACATAAACCATTGTATAACACATGAAATGAGAATGGAGTTTGTTAACCAATAAACAAAACCATTGTCTTGATGAATGTTGCAGAGTATATTAGTGACAGTAATGATGCATCTATTATATAAGTAAGATCAAAAAATTTGGATGTACATCTTGCAATACTTGAGTTGCAAAAACGAAAGCAACATGTCTGGTTCAAACACCTTCTCAGAAGAAGAGTTGTACGGGATGCTATGTTCATGGAGAGAAAATGGAATTTGTGCTTTTTTGGAAAAATTGAGAGCTATTAAAAATTAACAATTGCCTTAGCGTTTGTTTACCCTTGCATTTGTAACTTATATATAGTGGTAGGCCATGAATGAAACTAAGTGAAATTAATAATTTCAGTAGTAATGTGTCTGGTGTAGCAGAATACACTACACGGACACTATGTTATAGACAGACGGAAAACAGAAACATTATAGAAATAACTCTGTCAACCAGCTAGAAACAGATCCCTCCACTTAACATCCAGGACAACCATAACTTTGTCAACCAACATACTGAAGGATGAGTTTCTTCTGTGCTTGATTCGTTGTAGTAAGAAAAGTCCATTTCTTACAATAGTGCAAATGGGTACAAAATCCTAAAAAACCAAGACCCCAAAATCCTGTCTATGACCATGACATGAGCGTAAAAGTAGCTTAAAGAGAATGCCATCAACATTGAAGATATTACTCCTTTTAGGAATCCCACTATGAAGCTCATAGATTGTTTGACACTTCTGCAGAAGAAAACATTTTGTGGATAAATATAGAAGGAGTAGAATAAACAAAAAAATGTACAAAGTTAAAAAAAAATTAATGATAGGAGGTAGGGGATACACCTTGGAGTCTTCACGATGATTGAGAAGTTGCATTTGAGTCATAATCCTAGAATGCCACGGAGCCATTGCATATGAATGAGATGGAATGACAAAATATAATAATATTTTGATGAAAAATATGAACATGGAGGTGGTGATGATCTGAAAGATTAATGTAACAGTACATAAATAGCAGTGAGTGGTGGGACATTTGAAATAAAATGAAAGCTGGATTTGAAATGAACATAGAGCCGAGCGGCAACAACAATGGCTTGGCGTAGATCACGGAGCATGAGATTTTTTTTTTTTGACAGCAAGCCGTTTTCAACTTGTGAATAGTGAAATGTGAGAGGAGCCACATGGAGCCCTTTTGTAGAGAGTGGCTTGAGTGGAGTTGAATTAGAAGATATGTTGATGAAACAAGGGATTACTTGACCTCATGCCAAATGTAAGATATTTCCCCCATTCTACTTTATTCATAAGGCTCTTTTATGGAAGAATTTGATCTTTTATGGTATAAGATGTTTTTAGGGTGTTTTAAAAATCATATGACATTAATTAATTTAAATAACAAGTTTAATACACTCAACCTAATTATACTAATTAATTAGGTGTTACATTAATAACCAAAAGAGTAGCATCTAAAATTTATATAGCCGGTCCTACACAGTGGAATTTTTTTTTTTTGTTCAAAACTAGATATGATAATTTGTAAAATTCTTTAACAATTATATAAATCACTTTTTTTATAAATATAAATCAGTTTTAGTACCAAAGTATTCCCGAGAAAAATCGTTTTGGTCGGATCATTGGGTAGGTGAATTGGGACCTCTACGGTATCTAGTATCTGCTCCCCTCACTGAACAGGAATTGCAACTCCCTCTATTTCACTTTGTGACTGATGAAAAAACATGGAAATGGG